>JASKGN010008819.1:0-16543 GCA_030556245.1 Falagria sp. GC000072 | reverse complement strand
GAAACCCCAACTTTATTCAAAAAAAATCCTTAAAAAATTTAAAACTAACAAAACGATTAAAAACTTAAGTGTTACTTTTTAAAACCCTCTTAAAGCAACAAAAACAATACTAACATTCAACAAAAACAAAACAAAATCAGTAGAATAAATTAGACTTTATAATTAAATTAATGTCATTAAAAGTCATAATGCTAACCTTAGGTAATTAACGCACTAATAATGTGCTGAAAGAGAAAAATAGTTCTGAAACCAATATCAACATTAAGTATAAAATAACTAAATATATTAATGTTAAAACCAAAATCTAATAACAAAGTTTAGTTTCTAGCGTGGATAAGCTAATAGCCACCATTATCTAATAAAACTGATTTACCAATAGCTAAACTGAGAGCATCATGTTTTTAAAACTCTTTGTAGCTTAATAGCTAAAAGTAGATTTTCAAATGATGTGTTTAAATACGTAATAAACTTTTGGCGGAGGATACGGGATTTGAACCCGTGAGGGTGTGAACCCAACTCGCGTTCCAGGCGAGCGACATAGGCCGCTAGTCGAATCCTCCATTATTGATATTAGCGAATTTCTATAAAAAAGTTAAACTCTAATATAATTCAATAAATTTAATCAAAGGTTTTATTATTTCAGGAAGACATAAACAAAGAACACCACTCACGTTAAAAAACGGAATTGATCCCGTTCGAGTAGTGCCCTCAAGCGATTTTATGGGAAAGACAATAATAGATTTTTTAGAAGATAGATTTCCGGACTCAAAAGATTTTTGGTTGAAATTAATTGAAAAAAAAGAAATTGCTTTAGGGGATAGATCAGAGTTTCTTTTAGAAAAAGTAATCAAACCAGGAACAGTTATATATTTTCATCGTCCATTGGAACCAGAAAAAGAAATACCTTTTAATATCGCAATCAATTATGAAGATGAAAACATAATAGTAATTGATAAACCGCCGTTTTTATCAACAATTCCGCGAGGAATTCATGTTAGAGAGTCTGCACTAGTAAAAGTAAGAAATTTAACTGGTCTTACAGAAATAAGTCCTATACATAGACTTGATAGATTAACTTCTGGTTTGCTTTTATTTTCAAAAAATAAGGAAAATAGATCTGAATACCATAAATTGTTTCAAAATAGACAAGTCGAAAAAACTTATATAGCAAGAACGCATCTTCCCAAAGATGATGAAGTATTTCCAAAAATAATTGAAAACCATATTCATAAAACAAGAGGTGTTATGAAAGCATTTATTACTGAAGGAAAAATAAACGCTATAACAAAAATTAATCTTTTGAAAAAAGAAAATGGATCAGCAATTCTTAGCCTCAATCCATTAACGGGTAAAACACATCAACTAAGATTACATTTAGCTAGTATTGGCTTACCGATATTGAATGACCCACTTTACGAGAATGACTATAAAGATGAAAAAATCCCTGAAATGAAAGATGATTTTACGAAACCACTAAAATTATTAGCAAAAGAACTAGCTTTCAAAGACCCAATAACCAATAAAGAGTTTAAGTTTCGCAGTAAGCTAAATATTTAGCAGGTTTATTAATATTAATATATTGGGAAATATGAAATAATTTACTATGCTATAAGAAGGTATATATTATTTAGAGCAAATAGTAATTTTTTGAAAGGAAAATATCGTGCAATCAAATCCATTAGGTGATTTTTTTAACCAGTTCTCCCAAATGTTCCAAGGACTACAAAATGGTCAAGGAATGCCTAATTTAGGCAATGCTTTTGGTGGTCTAGGCGGCGGCTTAGGCGATCTGCAAAGTATGGAAGTAGAAGGTTCAGCTGGAAGTAATGCTGTAAAAGCTACCATGAACGGAGCTGGTGAGGTTACTAAAATTGTTATTGATCCAAAACTTATCGACAAAAAAGAAATCGATACTCTACAAGATTTAATCGTTACAGCATTAGGTGATGCTCGTCAAAAGATTCAAGACCAAGCTATGGAAAAAGTTAAAGGTTTGGGAGGAAATCTAGGAAACTTAGGTGGATTAGGTAATCTTTTTGGTGGCCTTTTTGGTAATATGAACAACACTGGAAACAACAATAATGCAGCCGGTAATAACAATGATGCAAAACCAGAAACAAAAAAAGATACAAAAGATAAAGACGACAAGAATAAAGATTCTAAAAAATAGGATATAAGTATTCTTAGTTTTTACGAGGGACCAGTCCAGGCAATTATTGATGAATTATCAAAGTTGCCTGGAGTTGGACCAAAAGGGGCTCAAAGGATTGCTTTTTATCTTTTAAAAGTTCCAAAATCTGACATTGATTTGCTCACAAATTCACTTTCTAAAATAAAAGATCAAATCCATTATTGTAAGAATTGTTTTATGGTTTCTGCTGGGGATTTATGTAGAATATGCCAAGATACGAATAGAGATAGAACTAAAGTTTGTATAGTTGAAGAGCCAAAAGATGTTTTAGCAATCGAAAGAACTGCACAATTTAATGGTTTATATCATGTTTTAGGTGGGGCGTTAAATCCAATGCATGGTGTTGGTCCTGATGACATTGAAGTAAAAAGTTTATTATCCAGAGTGTCTGGACAAGATGAAATAAATGAAAATATAAAAGAATTAATCATTGCAACTGATCCTGATATTGAAGGAGAAGCAACTGCTACTTATATTTTGAGATTGTTTCAAGATTTCCCTAATTTAGAAGTAACTAAACTGGCTAGTGGTTTGCCAATGGGTGGCGAACTCGAGTTTGCAGATGAAATGACTTTAGGACAAGCATTATCTGGCAGACGATCGCTTTTGGATTAAAATGATTGAGGAGAGTATTCAAAAATATATTTACAATTCAATTAAAAATTTGAAAGGTATTGTAGTTATTGATGGATATTCTGGATGTGGTAAAACATACATTGCTAATGAAATCCGGCAAGAATTTTTGGATTCAGATTTTAATATTAATGTTTTTCATTTAGATAGTTTTGCTACTTGGGAGGAACCTTTTGCTTGGAAGGATAAATTTTTCAAAAAAATTTATGATCCGTTCATTGACGGCTACGATATGGTTTTTGATGAAAATATTTGGCAAAACAATGAAATAGTAGATCAAAAAAATATAAAACTTACTTGGGCTCCACTTCTTTTAATTGAAGGATTTGGAAGTGGAAGTAGAAATATTATTCCAGAAATTCAAAAACAATATTTCTTTAAGCCAAACTCTATTGATAAAGCTATGGAAAGAGCGATTAAAAGAGATGGTGAAATCACTAGGCAAGATCAGTTAAAATGGAAAAAATATACTTTTGAATGGTTCAAAAAAGATGAAACTGAAATTAGAAGTGAAATAGTTAATATAGAGGTTTAAATTTTCGCAGCTTTTAATCTTTGGGATTTAAATAAGTTCATTTCTGGAATATTAATTGGATCTAACTCTTTCAAACCGGTTATTTTTCTAATTAAAAAGTCAGCAAATTCAGGATTGCGTGCAAGAACAGGACCATGCATGTATGTTCCAAAAACATTATATTGTTGAACTCCATCAAAGTTGTTACCGTTTCCAATCCCAGCTTTTACTTTTCCAAGCGGAGAGGCCTCGCTCCCTATTTCGGTATTGCCACGATGGTTTTCAAAACCATTAATTAAAAAACTTTCATTTTCAAAAGTTGAATCTACAACAAGTTCACCAATTGCTCGTTTTTGCATGGGATTACTTATACAATCTAGTATATTTAATCCAGGGAATTCTTGATTATCTGATGATTTATAGGAATGTCCAAGTATTTGGGTTGCCGCACAAATAGCTAATGTTGTAGCACCATTTTCTATTCCTTTTCTTAATCCTTCATCCTTAGTGAGGAACTTCACTGCTGTTTGCTGTGCAAAATCTTCAGCACCGCCAAGAGTGTAAGCATCCAAATTAGCTGGAATTTTATCATCTAAAGAAAGGCTTATTATCTCTGCTGTAATACCCCGTAAATTCATTCTAGCAGCAAGTACAACTGCGTTACCGCTATCGCCGTAAAGTCCTAATACATCTGGTAAAACTAACCCTATTTTATATTTTTTATTAGCCATTAGTTTTTTCTCTTTCTAAAAAAGTTAATAAATCTCTAAAAGCAGTGTAGTTAGCCATTACTAAAATTTCTTTACTTTCAGTTTCTTTAATATGTTTAACTGTATTTTCAACAAAAGTGTAATTTATCCCTGCATAAAATAATCTTATAGCAAGATCAGTCCCTCTATCTCCAGAAGCAAAAATCTTATAAGGAGATAAATCTTCAAAACTAACATCCCAAAGCCAAGACAAATCTTGTCCGTCTGCAACTTGACCGTTGACATCAATGATAATTTCAGTGTTATTTGTAACTTTTATTTCTTTAATAATAGTCGAAATGGAACTTTGCCATCCTGCAGGATTTTTAACTAAAATTAATTTAATACCTTTGCCATCATAAGTGAATGATTTATACCTACCTGCAATTTCACTAATGTTTTCTACTTCTTTCGCACCTTTTTCAGGCCAAATTCCAAATTCATTTCCTACAGCAATAGCATGCAAAGCGTTCCCAACGTTGAAATCCCCAGGAATTTTTAAATTCAAATCGAACTCAAAGTTATTAGGGCCATAAATAGTTTTTCCAACATGTTTCCAAAGAGATTGTGGCTTCTGATATGTTTTGGAAGCATTCCACCAGTTGTTTCCGTCTTCAGAAAATATGATTCTATCTCCTGAATTAGGCTCTAATGTAGAATCGTGATGCCATTCTGTTCCACCTGAAATCCAAACAATTTTTTTCGCATCTCTTGCAGAATAGGTTGCTAAAACATTGTCAGCATTCGCAATTATAGTTGCTTGGGGGTGTTTTTTGACTGTTTTAATAATATTATTTCCAATAATACTTAATTCCCCAACCCTATCAAGTTGGTCACGGCTTAAATTTAAAATAACGATAATAGCAGGGTTAGTTAAATTTGAAATATGTTCTAAATGTAGTTCATCTACTTCTAAAACTGCTATTTGTGCTGTAGTGTTTTCCATTAATGCTGCAGCAATACCTGCATCCATGTTTGCACCATTTTTTTGTGTAGCTACCGAAAATAAAGTGTTTAAAATTTCTGCAACCATTCTAGTTGTAGTTGATTTACCATTTGTGCCTGTTATTAATACAACTTTTTTATTATGAGTTAATTCTTTTATTAAATTGGGACTAATTTTGAGTGCGGTAACTCCATTTATCATTTCTCCTGAACCGAAATTTAAAGCTCTAGATGCCTTTTGAGCTATTTTGCCTGCTTTTAAAGCTATTTTGGACCTTATAGATAATTTAGATTTTTTTGCCATTAATACATTTCTTTTATTTTTTTAAAAAAGTTTCTGTTTATTTTATCAGATAGCAAACGGATAGACTACGAGTAAATATGCACCAATCCAAGTGTTTATTAGGCAATATGTCGTTAATAAAAAATTTTTTTGGAATTTTGTGAATTTTTCTAGAATAAAGATTATTGGGATAAATAATGGAAATGCCACTAGCATTAACCTAGGTCTTGAAGAAATCAAACCGTTAGAAAGAATAACTGTGACTATTATCCCAAATGTGTAAATGATTAATGGAGTTGGAATTTTGTATTTGAAAAGTAGTAAAAATAGTATTAGGGAAGAAATAATACTGAAGGCAAAAATAAAGTGAGCGATATTTTTTCCAGAATAAAAAATATAGTTGATAAACTCGTAACTATTTTTGCCAAAATCGAATTCAGTTTGCCAACCATTTTTTTGAATTTCAAACCAGCCAAAAAGATTTTGAGTTTTATTGGCAACATAAAGAAGATAGCTAGAAATTCCAGTTAAAGAGGTTAAAAACCCTATCCAACTTTTAATATTTGTTTGATTACTGAGAATAATTGCAACTAACATAGCTAAAATAAGTGCATTAGCAGATGGGCGAACTAGTCCAGCAAAAGCAATGAAAATTCCCGAGAATATCCATTTTTTTTCTAAAATATAAGCAAGTGCCCAAACAGCTAAAGCTAAAAACACAGGTTCTGTGTAAGCGATATGAAATACTACTGCTAAAGGACTTGCAGAAATAAGGAAAACTAAAAGATATGTTTGATATTTTTTGTTTGATTTAAAAATAATTTTTGAAAGTTTTACTAAACCTATTACGAAAAAAATCGAAGCAATAAAGTTAATTATTAACCCGCTTTGTAAAAACGAAAATGGAGTTATTTTTTCCACTAATCTAATTAGGAAAGGGTAACCAGGGAAAAAAGCGTATGATTCTTCAGGAATGTAATAGCCTTTAGCATCAACAAAATAGTAAGGCTGGTGTGTGTATCCTCTTTCGGCAAGTGATATCATCCATTGCCCGTCCCAAATGGCAAAAATATTTTTAAAATTTTGGTTGTTCGCATTAGTGAAGAGAAGTATTGTGAGCATACTGAAAAAACGAACTGTCCAAAAAATTATTATAGAGACAAATTCGGTTTTATATGTGGTTAAAAGTTTTTTTAAGATTTTATAATTTTAGTTTATGTGAAAAGTGTTGTAAATTTTTTGTTTTCTTATTTGTTAGTAGGATTATCTTGTTCAGTAACTAAAGGATTTAACGCTAAAGTTCCACATCGTTTTAGTGCTACACCAACAAAAGTATATTATGTTTATATAAAAGGAATTAAGGTTTTACCTAAATCACTTATTCAATATTACTGCGACTGTTTATCAATTAATGAAACAGTTCAAGATCATGTGAATCCTTTTTTAACCATAACGTTTTCACGATGGTGGAATTGGCTGAAATTCTAATTCTGGTATAGATTTCAGAAATCTTGTTTTAATTAAAGACAAACTTAAAATACTACAAAATAAAAATACTAAACATAGAAAATTACAAATAATATTTACTGATACTTTAAAATAAGTAAATATAATTATTGCCATTTAGAAAACAAAAAAGTTTATATGATTATTTTGATGTTTTTTCCACATCCTTATCCTTTTGTAAGTGTGAAACTGACATTAGTTCTTTTTAATGAATAAACAAATAAAATGAAATAGATTTGTCTATTAGTATCGATTTAGCAATTGGTAATAAACATAGTGGGAATACCCCCTTGTTGAGTCTTGGCATTATGAGATCTTGAAAAGAAAATACATTAAATAAAAAAATCAAGAGTTAGTCGTAAAAATTTAGTCTTCTAAATTCCAAAGGTTAAGTTCTAATACAGTGTCTATTTTCATTAACGTTTTAAAATTAGAAAGAATTGCATTAAAAACTGTTGTAAATGAAATTAATTTATTCTCTTCATTTTTTAAAACCTCATTCACAATATTAATTTGCTTTTCAGAAGTATTCTTTAAATATTTTTTTATCTAGATCGTATTTTCCAAGTAGTTCCATTTCGCAATTCTTTACTTAAAATTTATTTAAATTAATTCATGAAGGATCCAAATATATCCAAAAGGACATTCTAAAACAGTATTTTTAATTTTCATTTCCGAAATAGTATTAACAGGTGAAATAATTTTAAATCCATTTTTTTCAGCTAAATTAATTTTCTTTTCAATGTCATCTACTATTTGGTTAAGCCACATAGTTTTATGCTCCCCATCTTTAGGAGCAAACATCATGTATTCTGGATTTTCATCAAGTAAATGCACTTGTAATTCACCTATTTTAATTAATGATTCATTAGTCCCAGTATCTAAATTTGTAGAGTTTAATTCTTTCGCCCCAAATACTTGCACGTAAAGATCTTTAGCTTTAATTGAGTCTTTTACAACCATATTTACTTCTGTTGTAAAATTTCTAAAATTGTTTTCC
This sequence comes from Falagria sp. GC000072, assembly GCA_030556245.1. NCBI lineage: Eukaryota > Metazoa > Arthropoda > Insecta > Coleoptera > Staphylinidae > Falagria > Falagria sp. GC000072. Next base: position 8,722 of record JASKGN010008819.1, on the reverse strand, counting down.
ATATTTTCCCTTTCTAGTTTTAATAAAATTTTATCAGTCAAAAAATATGGCTTTGAAATAATTTCGTTTAAGAGTTGTCAGTATTAAAAGCATTTAGGTAATAATGAATTGAGCAAATCTTGCAAATTGGTAAGATATAAAAGATAAACAAAAAGGAGTTGCAACAGTTGGCAACGATAGTGCAAAAATTTGGTGGTTCTTCTGTAAATAATGCAGACCGTATAAAAATTGTTGCAAAAAAAATTATTAAAACAAAAACTGAAGGAAATTCTGTAGTTGCAGTAATTTCTGCAATGGGGGATTCCACTGATGAATTAATGGATTTAGCTTATTCGGTTTGCGATGACCCTAACACTAGAGAACTTGACATGTTACTTACTGCTGGAGAGAGAATTTCAAATTCACTTGTAGCGATGGCTATTGATGGTATGGGAGAAAAAGTAAAATCTTTTACAGGATCTCAAGCAGGAGTTTTAACAACTAGTTCACATGGGAATGCGAAAATTATTGAAATAACACCCGATAGATTAAAGAATGCACTAAAGGAAAATCACATTGTAATTGTTGCTGGATTCCAAGGAGTTAGTGCTGAAAGTAAAGATATTACAACTTTAGGAAGGGGAGGCAGTGATACTTCTGCGATTGCTTTAGCTGCTGCTTTGGGGGCCGACCAATGTGAAATTTATACTGATGTTGATGGGATTTATACAGCTGATCCTAGAGTAGTAAAAAATGCTAGTTTGATTAAAAAAATATCTTTTCAAGAAATGACTCAAATGGCTATGGCTGGCTCCAAAATATTAATGTCTAAAGCTGTAATGTATGCTGAAAAAAATAATATTCCTATTAAAGTTAAATCTTCATTCACAGATGCTGAAGGAACATTTGTTGGAAATATAAAAAGTATTAAAAATCAGAATAAAATAACAGGAGTTGCATCAGACAAATTATTGAAGTTGATAGTTTTAGATCCGATAAATAAAGAAATAGTTGCTAAGATTTCTAAAATTTTTAATGAATATGAGCTGAATTTTGATTTTTTAGAGGAGTTTCAGCTAAAATCCGGAGAAAAAATACAAAATGTACTTGTAGTAAATGATTATGATTTTACTCTAGTTAAGAAAATTTTTGATTTAGAATTTAATTTTACAAAAGTAGATATGATAGAAGGAATGGGTAAGCTTTCGATAATCGGGAATGATATAAACCAATTTGAAAACAATCGAACAATTTTAATTACAGAGTTACGTTCACTTAATATTGAAGTTAATAGTATTTTTTCGAACAAATATAGGATCTCAGTGTTTATTGATAAAAATTTAATAGAAAAAGCAATATTAAAAGTGCATGAAGTTTTTGGCTTGGGTAGTGAAAAAATTGCACAAGTACATGGTGGTACTGGAAGATAAAGACATGAAATTTAATATAGGAATTGTCGGAGCTACTGGACTAGTTGGCTCAATGCTTAGGGAAATTCTAAAAGAAAGAAATTTTCCAGTCTCATCTATACGTTTTTTTGCTTCAAGTAAATCAGCTGGTAAAAAAATTCTTTGGAAAGATACAGAAATAATTGTTGAGGATTTGGCAAAATCTGATTTATCAGGGCTAGATATTGTAATATTTTCTGCTGGAGGAAAAGTTTCTTTAGAATTTGCTGAAAAATTTGCTGAAAATGGTGCTGTAGTTATAGATAATTCCTCCGCATGGCGACAAAATACAAAAGTTCCATTAGTGGTAAGTGAAGTAAACCCGCAAGAAATAGAAAATTCTCAACTAGGTATAATAGCAAATCCGAACTGTACGACTATGGCTATGATGCCTGTTTTAAAGCCATTACATGAAAAAGTAGGATTAGAAAGATTAGTTGTATCATCATATCAAGCAGTATCTGGTAGTGGTATTTCTGCTGTTCATGAGCTTTCAGAACAAGTGAATAATTTAAAAAATAATATTGAAGATTTAACATTTGCAACTGAAGTATTAAAAACTCAAAAAACTAAAGTATATAAAAGACCAATTGCATTTGATGTTGTACCCTTTGCAGGAAATATGATGTTAGATGAAACTTTAGAAACTGATGAAGAACAAAAACTCAGAAACGAATCACGTAAAATTCTCAACATACCAGATCTTTTAGTAAGTGGAACTTGTGTTAGAGTCCCAGTATTTACTGGTCACAGTATGTCAGTAAACCTCGAATTTAGAAAGAATATTAGTGTACAAGAAGTAACAAATATTTTAGAAAAATCTACAGGTGTAAAAGTAGTTGATATTCCAACACCAATGCAAGCTACTGGTATAGATGATATTTTAGTTGGTCGGATTAGACAAGATAAAAGTTTAAAAAACAATAATGGAATTACCTTATTTATTTCTGGAGATAATCTACGTAAAGGTGCTGCATTAAATGCAGTCCAAATTGCTGAACTAGTAGCTGATGGTAAAAAGTAGCTTACTTTTAAACAAATATTTTGTAGTTTTTTTTGGAGCCCTACTGGGAAGTTTTTTAAGGCTATTTTTTTCACACGATTTATTGAAAGAAAATTATTTTATCTTTTGGATGTTTATAATTAATCCTATTCTTTGTCTTTTTGCATATTTGCTATTTGAATGGTCAGAAAAAAATATTTTAAAAACCCATTTGATAAAATATTTTTTCCTTGGTGGTATTTTTGCTTCGTTTTCAAGTTTTTCACTGTATTTTTTGGAAGCAAAAAACAGTTTAACTCACATGTTAATTAACGGGTTAATAGAGATTTCAAGTAGTTTAGTTTTAATTATATTCATTGTTTGTCTAGGTAAAAAAGTTATATGAATATTTTTGTAGCAACTGTAATTGGAAGTTTAGGTGCGTTATCAAGAGTTTTATTTCAAGAACAAATAGTACAAAAATTTTTTAGTAAAAAATATTGGATTTCTACCCTAACTATTAACCTACTAGGTGCTTTTATTTTGGGTATTTTCGTTTCCCTTCAACAAAATAATCAGAGCAGTTCAGAAAGTCTTTGGGAATATATTATTGTTGCCTTTTTGGGCAGTTTTACTACACTAAGTGCGATACTTGTTGATTGTACAAGAATTATTAAACAAAATAAGAAAAAATTAGCTTTCTTATATATTTTGTGTAGTTTCATGGGAGGGATTATTTTATTTATTTTGCCATTACTGTTTTCAAATAACCTAAATATATAATTATGTTCTAAATTTTCTATTAAAATTAATTATATAAATTTCACCAAAAAAAAACAGTAATTTAAGTTCCGCTAAAATTTCTTTAAAAAGTTATGTATCTTTAAATTACATAACTTTAAGGAGAAAAAATGGCTTCAATAACCCCACTATACAAAACAAAAGCTACAGCCCATGGTGGTGGACGAGATGGTAGGGTAGTTTCAGAATCAGGCTTAGTAAACTTTGATTTAAGACCTCCAAAAGAATTCGGTGGTTCAGGGGAAGGAACAAATCCAGAAGAATTATTCGCAGCAACATATAGTGCTTGTTTTTTAAGTGCCGTTCATGTTGTAGTTAGAAACGAAAAAATTGATTTTCCAAAAGATGCAACTATTACTGCTGAAATTGGTATCGGTAAGCTAGGTGAAGGTTTTGGCATTAACGCTGAATTAACAGCTAATTTTCCAGGAATGGATCAAGCTGCAGCAGAAAATTTAGTTCAAAAAGCACACCAAATTTGCCCATATTCAAATGCTACAAGAGGAAATATCGACGTTAATCTTGTTGTTAATGTTTAAAAATAGTAGACACTTAAGTCATCAATAAAAAATCCATGACCGTATGCATTCCTGCACATGAATTTATTATCATAAGTTCGAATGCATACAGATTGGGATGGCTTGAACTTCTTTTTTTTCTTCTTTGCTTTTGAGCGAAATTTAGAGTCAAATTTTATATCAATTTTGTATCCTTTAGGTAAGATATGTAATTTTGGTATATATCTTTTAGGTAGTATTACATTATTTTGATCATGATTTTCTGTATTGGCATTTGCATATTTTGTATATGTTGGAAAATCTCCTATTTTAATGGAAAGTATTTGTCGATTACTTTTCGGAAACTTCCCTTTGCATACAATCGGCTTTAATTCATAATTTGAATATTTGTCACCTAGATCGCAAACAATATCAATTGTTTTAGTTTTTACACGAACATAGTAAGCATAGTATGCTGCATCAGGATTATTAGTAGAGAAATTTCTTTCTACTAAATATCTTTCTGTGTGTGCTTTACGATATTTTCTTTTCTTTTTAAATTCTTTTGGGTAGGGTACAAACTTCGTTGTAACTACAGGTTCTTTTTTGGGTACCGGTTTTGGTTTTGGCTTTTTATCAGCATACGATCCAAATGGATTAATGAATACCGAAAATGAAATAATTAAAATAATCGTTTTCTTAACATTAAGTTTTTTCAATTTTAATATTCCTAATATTTGATAATATTTTTTCATATTATATAGTAGTATTTCAGAATTTACTTCGATGTAAAAGTAATAATAGTTGCTTCTGGTCTTGTAAAAAGTCTAAATGGCGCAAAAGGAGAAGTGCCTAATCCACTTGAAACATGTAGTTTCATTTTATTCTTCCAAACGCTTATGCCTTTTGCTTTTTTAGGATCTAAAGCACTATTAGAAATTAAAGGTCCATAAAAAGGCAATCCAATCTGGCCACCATGAGTATGCCCTGCAAAAACAAAGTCAGTTCCAACATCTAAGAATTGATCTAGAACTCTTGGTTCTGGAGAATGAGTTACACCAAATTTTAGAAGATTTTTAGATGAAGGAATATCAAGCATATGTTGGCGAATTTGGTCAAAATCGTCTTTATGCATATGCGGATCATCTAATCCCCCAATAATAATGTCTATACCTTTAATTTTTAAAGATTTTACTTTATGGGTTACATTTAACCATCCTCTTTCTTCAAAGGAGGTAGCTAAATCTTTCCAAGGAAGTTCAGTTGTAATGGGAGTATCACGAATGGTTGTGTCCCTTTTAAAGTAATGAAGTGGATTTTTAAACTTAGGTGCGAAATAATCATTACTGCCAAAAACAAAAGCACCAGGGATATTTAATAAGTCTCCTAAAGCACTTAAAACAAAAGGAATTGATTTTGGAGAAGATAAATTATCTCCAGTATTTATAACTAAATCTGGTGCTTCATTGGCTAAGTTATTAATCCAAAATTGTTTTCTGACTTGTTTTGGAAGCATGTGAATATCACTTATTTGCAAGACTCTTAATTCTTTAGAATTTTCAGGTAAAATGGGTAGGGAAATTTTATTTAATTTAAACCAATTTCTTTCAATCAGTGAAGCATAAACTGCAATTAATATATTGATAAAAAAAGTATAAAAAATAAATTTTTTAATAATTTCCTCACGAACCTTTGACTCTTAAAAACAATACCAAATAATTAATACAAAATAAATTTTCTTAATACTTCATTTGGTTGGCATACTAGGAAAAATAGCTTAACCTTAATTTGTGAATGAAATATATAAATGGGAATACGCTACAATACCACTTTTGACTCATGCAACTAAACAAATTTTAGATCAGTGGGGTGAAGATGGTTGGGAGTTGGTTACAGTTTTAGCTACAAATAATGGTGAACAACATGTAGCTTATTTAAAAAGAATAAAAGATAAATAATATTTTGAGGTAATTTGACTGCAAAAAACGTTGACTATGTATTAGAGTATCTTTCTTTTAAATATCCTGATGCGAAATGTGACTTAATTTTTAATAATCCTTTTGAACTTTTAGTAGCTACTGTACTTTCAGCACAGACTACTGATATTCAAGTTAATAAAGTTACCCCGAATTTGTTTGAGAAATATCCTGAGCCGTTTTATCTTGCAAATGCTTATCAGAATGATGTCGAAACGGTTATTAAGTCTACGGGGTTTTATAGACGTAAATCTAAATTAATAATTAATTTAGCGCAAAAACTTTTAACAGATTTTCAGGGTATTGTACCGAATAATTTAAATGATTTAGTGACTTTACCAGGTGTGGGTAGGAAAACTGCTAACGTTGTTTTAGGAAATTGTTTTAATATTCCAGGTTTAACAATTGATACTCATTTTCAAAGAATAGCCCATAGGTGGAATTGGTCTAAAAATACTGATCCTTTAAAAATTGAAAAAGATTTGATGAAAATTTTACCTAAGGAAAAGTGGACTAAAATTTCACATCAAGTTATTCGGCATGGCAGGAAAATATGTAAGGCAAGGAATCCAATCTGCTCAGAGTGTGCTTTAAATGTTGTTTGTCCTAATGTTCAAATAGGTTTAAAAGGAGCATAAATTGGTTGTTAATTTTAATAATTTTAAAAAGTACATCATTTTTTGTGTAAGTTTTATCTTATTTTTAGGATTAGTTTTTTGGCTAACAAAACCTGCTGATGTAAAACAAAAAACAATTCAATTAAATAGTTTGCAAAAAGAATTAAATTTGAAAGACTGTTTGGATTCCAAAAATGTTCCCTCAATTAATAATTTTTTAGCTTTAGATTTAACTTGTCTTGCCAATAGTAATACATATAGTTTCTCTGATATTTTAAATTCTAAAAATACTTTAGTAAATTTTTGGTCATATGACTGTGCGCCCTGCATGAAAGAATTGCCCATACTGCAAAAAATAAGTGATAAAAATATTCCAAATTTTCAAGTTTTAACAATTCATTTAAATTCAAATTTTGTTATGGCTTTAACTCAATATAAATTAATGGGTTTAAATATGAATTTATTAGGTGTTGAAGACTATCAAATTTTAAGTTATTTTAATTTGCCAAAAGTTATCCCACAGTCATTATTTATAAATAGTAGCGGTGAAGTTGTTCACAAATCATTAACGCCTTATTTTGACGAAAATAAATTAAGTGAAGAAGTTAAAAGATACTTTTAACTATATTTTTAAGGAATGAAATTGGAATTACCTGTTTGGTTAAATGATTTAAAAACAATTAATTTTCAAGATTTAGAAGTAAAAAATACTTTTAATCAAAATAACAAAATTAAATATGCTTCTGTTTTAATGTTATTTTCTGGGAATTTGGATAGTTCTGAATTAGATAACAATTCTAAAATATTGTTTACCAAAAGAAGTGCTAATTTAAAAAATCATCCAAATCAAATTTCATTTCCTGGTGGAAAAATGGATGTTCAGGATAATTCATTAAAAGAATCCGTATTACGGGAATTTGAAGAAGAAATTGGAGTAGATAAAAACAAAGTTGAAATATTTAATTCTTTAGCTGAATTATTTATCCCATACTCAAATTTTCTTGTTAAACCATTTTTAGGTTTTACGGAAGTTTCTGAAGAAAAATATGAAATTAGTAAGGATGAGATTCGCTCTTTTCGTAATATTAAAATTTTAGATTTAATAAATCCAGAAAATAGGTATCGTTTAGTTTTTAAAGAGAAGTCGAATATACGATCCCCATATGATCCTATATTTAAAGTTGATGATTATATTGTTTGGGGATTCACTGCAAAAGTTTTAGATATTGTTTTAGAAAAAGCTATGTGGTCTGTGCCTTGGGATTATTCAAAAACTATTCAGATAGATGAACTTTTAAAGTAATATTTTTTGTTTTTGTATAAAATATAGGTAAATAATTAGCCAGTAGGAGCAGTTTTTATGAAAGCATATAAATTAACAAAAGTTGGGGATTTTAATGATCTTGTAATAAAAAATGATGTTCAAATTCCTTCAATTAATGATGATGAAGTGCTTGTAAAAATTAATTATATTGGAATTAATCCAATTGACTGGAAAATTGTTTTAGGGATCAGACCTGCCAATTCATCAATATTTCCTTTAGCAATCGGTAGTGAAGTTTCGGGAGTGATTGAAAAAGTTGGAAAAAAAGTTGACCATTTAAAAATAGGGGATAGAGTTACCGGCTTAGTAAATTCAGGTTCACAAGCTGAATATGCAAAAGCAAAAGGTGAAAAAATGGTTAAGTTACCAGATAATATTTCTTTAAAAGATGCAGCTTCTTTACCAATGGCTGCAATTACTGCAAGAACCTTAATTAATAAAGCCGATCCTCTAATGGATGATGTTGTTATTGTTAACGGAGCCTCGGGAACTGTTGGTGCAACTGTTGTGCAGATTTTAGTAGACAGAGGTATTAAAGTGTTTGGTACCGGATCTAAAGAAAATTCTAAATTCATTGAAAGTATTGGGGCAACTCCTTTAAGCTATGGATCAAATTTAGTTAAGGAGTTAGCCGAATTTGATATTAACTTAGATATAGCTCTTGATGCAGCAGGACATGGTTTTGTGAAACAAATGTTAGATATTATTCCTAAGAATGCTATTTATACTATTGCTGACCATGAAGCAGTAGAAAAATATGGTGTGCAATTTGTAGAAATGGATAGTTCAGGAAATTTAAATAGGTTCATTAATCCTTTGTATGCTTTGATTGAAAATCAAGAATATAAAATCGAAATTGCAGAAGTGTTTCCATTTGATAAAATTACACAAGCACTAGAAGCCAGTCAAAAGGGTGTAAAACTTGGAAAAATCATAGTTGAAGTTTAAAATATTAGTTTGATAAATATAAATATAAATATAGATATAGTTTTACTTTTAATTTTTATTCTTGTTTTATGGCGAGGGTGGAGTCAAGGTTTTTTTGTATCAATTTTCTATGGTTTTGGATTATTTCTAGGATTATTTGCAGGTATTTTG
>JASKGN010008796.1:0-13667 GCA_030556245.1 Falagria sp. GC000072 | reverse complement strand
AATAGCAGGGTTAAATTCATTTGGTGAATTGATAATTAATTGATAATTAATACATTCCAAAAACCCAACATTATAATATCAAATATGGATAGACAGACAGATACTTCGAATATTAATTAATTAGTACCCCTTTGTCCATTCAACCATTGGAATAATTGATTAATTTGTAGATTGATTCGACATTAAATAATAAATTCCTTAATTAATTGTTTGTTCTCTTCCATAAAGCAAACAAAAGCAAACCCATAATAAAAATCTAAAAATGTTGTTCTCGAAAGTTCTCCATTATAAAAATTCTGTTCAGAGTAGTAACTCAACTTTTCTCATGTTCGAATCCATTGTAACTTCTCTTTACATAATATATTTAAAACACTTTTCTAGTTTTACAAACTCTCACAAAAAAGTTCTTCTAAATTATTAAAATGCAATTTTTATTTATAAAATCTAAAATAAATTAATACCACAAAACATGAATATTTAAACCATCATAAATATAAATTTAGAACAGTAGGATTTCCCCCGAAAATTTCCGTTTTTAACTCCTAATACTTTAATAACTTTCACGCGATGCTTCCAAAAACAAGCTTAGGACTTTCTGCTTGTTAAACCATAGTTAAGTTAAACTTTTCTTCGTGCTTTGTTTAGGGCTTATTATTGCCTCTCGAACCTTAACCTCAAACCACAACAATAAACAACCTAAGTGGCTCGCTCAACCACTAAAAAATAAAAAATTTAAATTTATAAATTTATTTTTTGTCTGAATGCAGCACCAAAGCTACTTGGAATATGAAGACATTAATCTTTATTAATGAATAAGCGAATTAATTTCCTTAGCTCGACGCTTTCGCAAGATCTTAGCACCTTTTGAAAGCTCCTTACTTTCTTTTTGCTTGTCTCACCCTTTCTCTGTTCCATATTAAAGAAATCTTTAACCCTCGTGGTGTTTTCTATGCTTAAATGAATAATGATCGAAAAGTCGTAAAAAAAACCTACCCATAAAATCTCATTTAGCACCTTTTTTCATCTCTTAAATAATAACAACAATTACTCATGGAAAACATCCATTGAAGAAAATGGTTTATCTATTGTTTATCTTTCTTTTCATATTTTCATTAATTTCTTTTATTTGTGTTCTTTTGTTGTTAATGCTTTCGCATTCTAAGATTAGTCACCTTAATTACTTAATTTAAGCTTGGAGCTAATGAAAATTAACTGGTAATGAGTCGATGATTCAGCTCTATGGTCGAAAGTAATGAATAAGCTTTTGAAACCAGAGGGAAAAAATTGAATTTATGAATGGAGATTATTTTTCATCGTTTAGCCTGGAAGAAAAAAATCGTTATCCTTCTTTATGAAAATTTTAAAAGTTTTTAAGGATATATTTTATTTCTTTTTTGAGATTTTCATTAATTAACTTTAATTAGTCATCTCTTCGGGTATCTCATGCTCATAGCGTATTTATCAACTAATTACTTACAAAAATAAAATAAATCAGTTAAAACATTGTCCATTAACTAAATACAAAATATTTCATTCAACCACAACAACAGGAATTGTTCCACACAAACATGACCATATAACGATGTTCATAACATAGAGAAAGAGAGAGAAATATGCTAGCCATCAGTATCAACATCAGCAATAACGCAAGAAGATAATAAACGTCAACGAGAGCAACGGTAACAGCAAAAGCAGCATACTCAGTGAGTGGCATAATAAAGCGCCATTACAAATCCACACACGCGAAATGAATTCCTGCCAAAAACGTCCGGCGAGTTTCACTTTAAATATCCTATCGTACTCTCTACATACACGCACATATGTCTAGGTTATATTTTAAATAAATATGTTTGTAGCAAAATGAAACTCGGACGATATAATAGGTACAGGAACGAAAGGGTTGACACTAGCTGGTCCTTCCGGTTTTCGAATCCTGTTTGTGTTTGTATTTATTACAATATATGGCAATTTATTTGTGCAAGGGTGAAATGAACTCTTGTCCCTGATGATGTTTACTAGAATTGTTTGAGTTCATAGTTTAGTTTGCGTTTTGGTTGCCTAAGCACTATATTAATGATTTCTATTGGTTCTCGTGTGGATATGCCCGGTTAAATTTGGTTTGTGTGAGATTAATGCTTTAAAATTACTATTTAGAATGTTTATTTTAATTGTTGGTTAGTTTTGTACGGTTTTATTTGAAAATTTTCTGAAATTTTTAAAATTTTTGGGTCTGGTTCCAATTTATATGGGTTTTGTGTGAAGGCGCCGGTGAATTTTCACAGGAAAAAATACTTCCAGATGAAATAAAATGTTAGAAATCATAGGGAGTGTTAATATTAATATAAGAAAGTAGTTGTTATCAAAAAATTAGGAAATTTTACAACTGCTGATTTTTCACGAATTAATTTCTAATTTTTCATTGGTTTGATGTGGATGCGACGGTGAGTTTTCTCAGGAAAAAATACTTCCAGATGAAATAAATTGTTAGAAATCATAGGGATTGTTAATATTAATATAAGGAAGTAGTTGTTATCAAAAAAATTTTAAATTTTACAACTGGTGAATTTTCACGAATTTATTTCTAATTTGTCATTGGTTTGATGTGAAGGCGCCGGTGAATTTTCTCAGGAAAAAATACTTCCAATTGAAATAAAGTCTTAGAAATCATAGAGATTGTTAATATTATTATAAGGAANAGAAAAAAATTCGTGAAAATTCACCAGTTGTAAAATTTCCAAATTTTTTGATAGTAACTACTTTCTTATGATAATATTAACACTTTTTATGATTTCTAAGACTATATTTCAATTGGAAGTATTTTTTCCTGAGAAAATTCACCGGCGCATCCACATCAAACCAAAGAAAAATTAGAAAAAAATTCGTAAAACTTCATCAGTTTTAAGATTTCCTAATTTTTTGATAACAACTACTTTCTTATGTTAATATTAACACGTCCTATGATTTCTATAATTTTATTATTACTGGAAGTATTTTTTCCTGAAAAAATTCACCGGCGCATCCACATCAAACCAAGGAAAAATTAGAAAAAAATTCATAAAAATTCATCAGCTGTAAAATTTCCTAATTTTTTGATAACAACTACTTTCTTATGTTAATATTAACACTCCCTATGATTTTTATAACTTTATTTTTACTGGAAGTATTTTTTCCTAAGAAAATTCACCGGCGCATCCACATCAAACCAAGGAAAAATTAGAAAAAAATTTGTGAAAATTTACCAGCTGTAAAATTTCCTAATTTTTTGATAACAGCTACTTTACCGATTATACAACTAAACATGACTAAACTATAATTTACTCATTTTGATTCCTAATGCATTCCGCCCTTAGTTTAGTATGTGCTGTCTACATTTTAACAGCTTATTTATTTTCTGGTGTTAAATTTCTAGTGTCCATTTTGCAGATATATAAGTTTAAAAAAAAATTGTTAAAACAATCAGAATTTATTTCTAAACTTGTTATTGAATAAATCATTGACAAAATTTACAACCATTAAATAAGTAAATTCCCCAATTTGTCTAACTTGTAAAAGGGTTGAAGAGTAACTAAATTAACTGCATTTGTAAGGAAGAAAATAGAATCTACTCGCAGTTGTGTTTACCACTTTATGTTCCCCGATTTAATTTTATTCGTTGGGATTTGTTACCGCTTTCGCTCACTAGCAAGTTGCCATTCTAAATTCCGGTTGTCTTATTGTTAAATTATTGGTTTGCTGAAAGCACCCGAAATGATACTACTCGGTTACAACTACAACTAGTTAAATCCAGGTTTATTCAAAAAGCCTTTGGGTCTATTCTAAATTTGCAAAAGATAAATCGCGAATAAAGGATCATTGTTGCAATAATTCAAATTGTCCAATGCAAAAGTTGCAAAGCTGCAATTCTAAAATTGAATAAGCAAGTCAGAATATATTGGCTGAACTAGATAGACGAAAAATGAGACGAAATCGTATTTCACCACGAGTGCGTCGACAAACATAGTCGATGAAATTGGAAACCTTAGAGAGCAGCAACCTTATTGTCCGTTATGTATGCTGGTGCAGTAATGGCATCGTTGCTTCTCTTTTCCATCGTCGTAGCAAGAAGGAAATTGTGCAGAAAGGGCAGCATGGAATTGGGCTGGTGTTTATTTTGGCCATACGTGCGTGCTTCAGTTCCCGCGAGTGCAAAACAGAACCGTTTCGCTGTTTTGAGTGTTTCAATAGGGCGTCTCGCATTTCTTCTTCCGCTACAACTTTATTGATAGCATGTGTAATTTTTCCCATACGCAAGGTAGAAAAGCTGACGCACGAATGGGAAAACAGGTCTATAGAGAAAACACCAATTAACTATTTAGCCACTCACAAATTTCTGAGGTATTATTTGTCTATAAAGCCGCTTGCTGCTTTTATGTATATTGTGCCATACGGGGGATTTCAATTAGCAATTTCGAAATACTAATTTAAGCAGGGTTATATCGTGGAATAACAAGCAATGACCATATTAAACGCATTTGACGTGATGTGATAATATGGGAATACCTCGTCGATTCATAGTGCGTGCGTTGTGGCGTGTGAGCTTGTCATTAATGCCATTATGATTAGGCACTCGCCTTCGGCAAGGGATTGGATTGGGTTGGGCTGGCCGATTGGATGCTTTACCACGTCATTTTCTCTGGTGGCTGCAACGGGCGGAACTCATGTGCGATATTGCAAACGCCCGAATTGCCTTTCATTGTTCCGCAACCGGTTGCACAATGGTAAATGCTTGAATTGTTCAATTTATTATTACCTTCACATACTTTGTTTGGATGTATTAGTGTGCTTTATTCAATAAGCCTAAACTTTAATTTATGCGTGTGAAAGCAAAAAAACTCGTTTAGGCACTTGAACTTATTTATAAGAAAAGATTAGAAAATCAAATAATCGTATACAGCTTATAAACCTTTTGTTGAAACAGGAAGAGATCATAAATAGCGAGTATATTACCATGGCGGATACAAACGTCACCATTAAGTCACGCGAAATCCTGAATAATAAAGTCGCCAACAGTCCTTTACACAAGCGAGGCTTTTACGATTTTATTATCTGTCCTTAATCGGTATCCTTTTGCGCATTCGTTGGAAAGATAGTAACACATGACTTGCTGAATTGTGTAACATGAATTTATCGAGGGTAATTGCAAAGGATAATAAATGTGATAAGCTTATATTAACCTCTAATTACTCATTATTAGTTTGTTGACCTTACACTTAATATAATTAATTAAAATATAAAATTGTAGAAATTTTCTATAGAAACGAATAAATAATTGAATCTAAAGAAAGAAAACAGATGTTTAATTAAATTTTTTACTGCTCGAAATTTTTATTTCTTTATTTTTCAGATAAGTCTGGATAATGTAAGACAATGAGTTATAACCGGATAGCAATACGCTCATTAAGGGGCCAAGCGATTTAGGCAATTTGTCATTTTTAACAAGGATTAATGCGGACGTCGCCACTTACACTCGTCGACTCATGGTCCTCTTTCTAGCTCTGGTGTTTGGGCACACGATTACTCGTCTACTTGTGCTAATTAGCACTGAATTAGAATGTGGCTAACTGAATTTTACTAATACCATGTAATCCCAAGATGAATTTTGAAACCATCCGTACACTAATCATCCTAATTGTTTGTATAAAAATTTCGTGCATAATTTCTGCTACTTTCAATAATTAAACATGACATTGAACGAAAATATTTTTATAACATAAATTACAGGGGGGAATAAAAGTGATAATGTCACAAGGGAAATATAGGTAACATCTAAAACAAACAAGAACATTTACCCGCTAACCAGAGTGATGAATCGGGCTATAATTTACTGCAAAACTAAAAAAGTGTTTGCTCGGCATTTCATTCCCTCCGTTACTCACGATTTAGTAATATAGCTATATGCAGGGCTGTATTTTTTGCCGTTTGCTAAAAAGTTTGGATAATTAGCAGCCAACACCAAGAGACATGATGCAGGATGCTCGGACGACTATATCCATAATCATCAACGTAATCTGCATCCCAGGTCAGAAACGAAAACCAACGTCAATGTCAATCATTTGTAACTCTGGCCTCGTTGCAGCATTGCATATAAAATGTTCATCAACTAATGAACCAACGGATATTTCACTATTAACAATGCCGCAGTTTAATGATGCTCCCATTTAATGATCCCTTTAAGAATTCCCCAAAACGGCTGACGGCAGAAGTTTTCTTGTTGTTTTAGGCTAAATAAGACGACGACGTGCTGAGGGTGGCGGTCGCATCCAGCGGTGGAGAAAAACTTGTTAGTGGTCGTCTCGAGGCGTTTTCCGAGTTTGAAGCAGGTACAAGTCGTCAGCGTGTATACGTTTGTTCGTCAGCGAGCAAGCAAGAAGCCAAAAAAGGTAGAAGAAAAACGCCTTTTCCGTCTCGTCTATTTTCTCTCTTTGTGTAATCAGGTTAGGTGCGGACCCTATGCTTACGCTCGGTTTCTCGTGCGTCGTTTACATTTTGGTCACGCGTACTGTTAACAACGTGCCGCATACTGATAAGCATCCGAAGACTTCACCGCCCAAGCTCACCCCTCGATCAAGGAGCGAACATGCTTTCGTTTCTCGGAAGCCCGAGTCGACCGCCACAATTCGTTGATGAGTGTTTTAACAATAAGCTTGGAAAATCTCTTGACTAATCTTTCGCATCCCGTGTGAACTTTATGATCTCGGATTTGTAAAGCCAGGCATAAAAAATGATGGTCTCTTTGGTATTTATTTTTATGAATTGATTGATATTAGGTAATTGTGGATTGTGTCATCGAAAGAAAATATTTGAAAAAAACAGATGGGGTGTATCCCTTAAGCCAATAAAAAGGGATCCGAAACAACGCAGTGGATTATGAAGGGGTGGCATAAGTGCTCGACGTAAATCGAGCGAGTGAACGAACGCAATTTATTAATTGGATAATCTATGTTATGAAATGGCCAACATCGGCATCGGCAACGGCTTATGGTTTCATATTTTTCAGCGATAAACTAATTTATCGTGGTCGAAGAGATAGCCATCGTAAATATTCTGCATTTATTGCTCGTATAAATTAGCCTCCGGTGATATCCACATGTTTTATGTTTGTATAGGCAACTATTGAACTTTGTTGTTACCTCTTATACAACAAACTAATGTTTTCTAATTAAAAATAGTTTTCTTTGTTGGAAATTCGCATAAAAGCGTACGTACATAAAACAAAAGAATTTAGTTGCAATATCAATTCAGTTTTTGCATTTCGTTGGCATAAATGTATTGGGCTTTGTTCGAAGCCTGCTGGAATGCACCTATGACAGGATTTTTTTAATTTGTGCGCACTGATGGTTTATCGTTATGCAAACGTCCCACTGCCTCCGGTTAGTTTTAATTGTGTTTATTGCTTCCAGGTGTCCGAAAGTAAAAAGCGATTGCATTTTCGGTTTGGGGTTGTTGTGTTATGGTGCATCGTTTTTATTGCTTTTTCTGAACACATCTCGCAACCACCAGAGCACGAAATGATCACATAAATTTTCAACTGAAATGTGGACTTGCTACTGGATTATATTCACTTTATTGCAAAATTTATAATATTTTCCACTTTATGAATAAATTTGTTTGTAAGTTTAAATAATTATTAAGAGTTATTTGCCATGAATTTCTTTGTAACCTTTTTTGGGCAAATATAATATTTAATATTCTATATTATTTATTCTGAAAATTTGGTAATTACATTTGTCATTCTGATTTAATTCTCAAAGTGTAGTTGATACTATTCAGTAATTTAAGCTTTAAGCGGTGAAGATATTAAATATTAAATGGAATACGGTGTGTAGCTTATTTTGATTCATGTGCTGACGAATTGCCAAACTCAATTCTGCACAATCCTATTGCGGTCCCATAATGATTCTAGTTAACTGGGTTTCACCTGATAGCTGATATGTCAATGGGCATCGATAATAATGTAAAATGGTAATCAGATTATGTGATTCGTATGGATTATGCAAGTGTTAGTTATTAGCGTTTGATTGATTGATTTTATATACCTTTCATTAATTATGAGTTCCATTCATAAACAAAAGAGTCTGAATAATAACAGTCACATTTCACAAATCATACAGGAACGGCTTCTATAAAGGGAACATAATATTTTTCTAATCCAAAAATAAATACAAATTTTGAACCGGTACTGCTGGTAAATTTACCATGAGTGACATCCTCGATGTCCAAACAGTGTGTGAATTGGTTGGGTAATTATGTTGTTGCGTATTTTGCACATTTGTTATATTTATGTGATTCGGGTAATCCATGGCAATACTGGAAAATATTTCTAATTGAACGCACATATTGGATGGCAGCATTATTCTCACATGATTGGCGAACGACTGCAATTTTATTCCGCATACGGATTATTCAATTATTTTAAATTTCCAATCAATTTCAATAAAACATTTCGAGTATTTACAACTATTCAATTCTCAATACTTCATATTTTAATTTTTTAATTTACATCCTGCAATTTAAAATCAGCTTGGTTGGAATTTATTAATTATCCAAGTAGCAATTCTCGAGTGCAGGTTTTTGAAAATTCCAAGTTTATTTTTATTGTTTTCTTGTAGCAGCATGATAGAACTGTGGAAGTTCGCCTTGCTAGCGTGCAGAAACCTAATAACGCTGATTGATATACACCGGTCGGAATTATTTCGTACGGGCTCAGACGAACGCCCGGTTGACATTAAATATATTGCTCGCGGCGAGGAAATTTATGCTTTCATTTCAGTTGCAAATGTTGCACACCTACACAATATTAAAACTTAATTTTTTATAGCGCAAAGAGAGCTGAGCAGCACAACGAATGGCACGAAGAAAACTTGGAAAAGTTTGCCGACGTGCGTCGGTGATATAAGGAAGTTTCTTTTGTTTCTTGGCTACACCGCGAAGTTGCTGAAGTTGCGCGATTTGATTGTGGAAAATTAAGAAGTGAGAATTTAACAAACTTTTACACCGTCGACCGCTCTCAACAACAGCAGGTACATCTTAACAACTTGAAAGTTTTCCTATTAATTTTCTATAATTCATTCCATGCAATTTTTTTTATATTTCGGATGAGTTTCAAAAACTCTAAATAATTGTGGAAAATGCTTAATTCGTGTCCAAACGCCTATGAGACCCGGAGCAGACGCATTGGGATTAAAGCTAGCCCTCATCTGCTGACGTGCGAGCATTATTGCAATCCGCAGCGCGCCGTGTGGAGTCGCCGGCGTCGAACGTTATTTGATTTAGATCAATATGATGTAATGAATCAGGATTTACGACCTCGTTCTGATAATCCATTTTGTGTATCGACTGGCTAGCCAAAAAGCGTCACATGGGACGAACTCGTGTGTCGCATATTCAAATCGTGCTCTTTAAAAGTCTCCGCATGTTTTATTTATACAACCTCGTCTCTTTCGGACGTGACGGCCGCCACCATTTTCTAATTAGCCGATTTCCCAATACGTTCATTATATTTGCCAAGCTCTAATTTTACCACCTGGTGGCTCTAATGAAATAAATTTATTAAAATGTGACACGTATTTTAACGGTGTTCTGCTAAACTTTTAATTAGATTAACACCACGCCGAATATTAACACAAAGCCATGCAAAATTTGCAAAATTTTATAAGCAGACAAGGAAAAATTTAAACATGACAAATTGCAGAAGTCATTTAGAACAACACTAAAAGCACATGCTAAAGATTGAAATGATTCGGTGAATGGTTGTCGACAAGCGATACATAAAGGGACAGTTATGCAAATAGAAGTTCACTGGAACGACGACGGCTGTTCCTAACAGATATTCGCGATCCCGCTCTCCCGTTCCGGACATGTGTCAACACACATGTGATCCTTGTGCGCTTTTTGCATCCCGACAATATTCCTACATTGTTCGTTGTTATTGTTTTGTTTTGCAAATGCATATCGCTCCGATATATTTGCTCCGTTTTACTTATTCAGTACGGAAACGATGAAAATGGCAAGAGGCACCGACATCCAAACGAATAATTCAGTAGGAACGAGTGTTTAGAGCTAATATCGCCGAGTGGATGTGCGCCGATTTTGGAAACAAGCAGCACAAACGAGTGTAACGATCGTGCGTCGAATGTGTTCGGTGTTTCATAATTCAATGGAGAGATGAAAGAAGACGCAGAAGAAACGAAGGCGCAGGCAAAGGGCAGAGTATTAGGGCTTGGAAAGGTTTCTTTAGATTGGGAAGTGTTCCATAGAAGATATGGACCTCCAAATGAAAACGACCGGAATTGTCCTGATGAAGCAAAAGTTTTACTTTGCGAATTCGAATACAAATTCGTTTGCCTCTTCAATACAAATTGCGTCGGTGTTCAAGTTCATCCTTATGATATTTGTCCTTAATTAAAGGAATACAAAATACAAATTTTAGTTTGAAATTTTAAAATACAGTGAGAATAATAAGTTTAGGTTTAGTTAGTTAGTGTTTACTATTCTCATCGCACTCGTGTTGGAGTTAGATACTCAGTTTAGCACTAAATTTCCCTAGACATTTTCAATGGCTGTCACGCTAAGCACTTCGACCTATCGTCGCATTAAGTTTACACCTAGCGTTAAGCAAATTCAAACTTGAATACAAACAACCGCTTGTAACCGAATTCGAAATTTGGCAAACAATACAGCACGATTGGAATAACAAGTAAGGCTTGGCAAATGGTGTCCTGTTTAATTTTCTTCACCAGAAGCAATAATTTTACTAATTTGGTACTTGCAGAATCACATTTTGAATCAAGATTTTTCCTTGTGGAACACTCGTAGTGAGGAATGTGTGTAGCAATAGGAAAATCCGTGAGATGGACGGTCTACTACTCGCGAGACGTGTCCGAAGCGTCTCGTAACAAATTGAACCTCAGACCCGTTCAAACCATTAAACCGTCGGATGGAATAGGTTACACCAGGGCAGGTATATAGTCACCCAGTTAAAGCTCTCGCTCCTTTACTTCCCCAGAAGAAAATCCATTTCGGTTCGAGTTTTCTTCTCGTTCTGGAGGTTTCCCCGTCATTTGAGAAGAAGCTCCATTCCACCTTAGCATCTCCACGTGTATCTTAAAGCTTGCTACGAGACCCATCTATCAATATTAAGTGCGCCTATGGGAAAAACTCCGAGACGCGAGCGACTGTCGACTAGGATGAAACTTAGTCGGATGTAGGAACACAGATAGTGCATGCGATATTGAAAAATGATTGGCACATAAAGTTGCCATTCACACATCTGCACACTTAAGATAACTTAAAATATACATTTTCATATAGAGCGAGTGCAGAAGGAGGAAGATGTTTCGCGAATAAAAGACATCTCACTGTTCAAGAGAGAAGAGAGCAAAGGGATCCAGGAAGCGAATCGTTTTCAGCTGGGAATCACTTACTTACTTTAACTATAACCTTATAGGAACATTTGCTAACATTGGAATTCGAAATGGCGCATGCAATTTCCTCCCAGTGTCGCAATCTAGGTATATCTCGTAGTTTTCATATTTTTTATTATCACATTGTTATTAAAATCCCATTCCATTACGAGGGGGAAAAAGTCTTCATATTTTATTCATAAGGGCGTCATGGGGAGAATAGTCTTAGGCCATTTTGTTTACTTCAACCAGAGAGCGAGTTGTTGACATTTTTTCCCGTAGATAAATCACGAGTGTCCCGCATTCGAGATGACATGTATGACTGGAATATAGCAAGGAATGCAATCTACACATGCTAGGTGCATATCACTTTTTTTTCGCAGCATCTCGCTGGTGCTTCTCGGGTTTTTCCTACTTAGTGTCGACTTACTAGACTTGGATGTGTTGAGGGTTGTTGCAATGCAATTCCTCTATGACACTCCTCTTTCTTCGTCCTCGAAGAGAACAACTTTAAGTTGAACTGCCGAGGACGAGCGAATCGTTTATGCGAAACCTACCAACCGTAAAACTGCACAATGATATACACTTTTACGACGCCCCAAATTTAAATACATCTTAAGGAAATTAAATTTTCTTATGTAAGCGCATTCAACCCCAGTAAACTTACATTTACATTATGCTATTCTATGGGTCTATTCGAATTGTCGTTTAGTATTCTACTCAATTTTTATTAAAATTTGCACCTCATGCCAAATTTAGAATCGAAATTAGTACGACATTCTTAATGTATTAAGCAAGCCTTAAAACATTAATAAATCAAACTTTTGAAAAGCATTAATCGATTTCTGATTAAATCCACCTAACAATATCACAATCCATCTACACTCGAACAAACCGCACCGCCACCCAAAATGATAATAAAAAAGCCATAAATCCACTCAAAGCGAAGCTACTATTACCGAATTTATACATGGCAAGAGAAATGAATGGCGGAAGCTAGCACGAGGCGATGGGAAAAAGAGCAGAGTTTCCGAACGAATTCACTAATCATGCGCGATCGTCGGAAAACATGCAAAAGGTGGAGTGAATCGAAAACGCGTCGACGACGACGATACCGCTTTCCACACACCGCGCGCGTTACCATTATTCAATTGCACGCCGTTACCGCGAAATAATATTTACATTAGGAAACACACGCCTGCGAACCTGCCGGTAAGTACTTGTGCTCGCATTTTCCGCTTTAAAGTCCTCTTCAACGACAATATATAGGCACACCTGTGAAGTTGTCTTCAAGAGGATTGAAATTTGCACATTTATTTCTATATCGTGTATATTTTTTATGTGGAAACACATATAGCACATATAAAATTTACGAAGCATAAAAATAAATGAAAGGGGAGGACATGCGTGGCCTGTAATTTAACGCCTAGGTGAATCTAAAATTTCGCAAAGTTCAATTTAGATTCCAACCTAATTTGCAATTATATAGGTATAAATCTTAAATAGGGGTTTACATAGCTTCCATAACTAGAAACTATAGATTAGGAGGGATTTACAAATTCGCAAGGATTAATTGCAAAGATTTAGTCCTTCGAAGACGGAAGACACATGGGATATTAATATAATCTGGCTTTATATGTTGTAAATTGTGTACTGCTCAAATTCGTTATTCTAGTATTTCAATACAGACAACCATAGTTTGATAAATCAAGCACCGGATGACATGGAAGTTGATGTAATTTTTTATCCTGGCATGGCACGAGGACAAAAAATGGGATGAAGGGTGGCTGTTTCGACAAACGCCGTCAATTGTATCAATCAAACTGATGGCTTTGTTATCAAAGTGATTTTTCTCCCTTGCATGTTAGACTTCCTTAGTTTTTCTTCGTTCGGAAGAGGGATGATTGTGGTTCCTCTGTTAAGAACGATCAAAGGTGGGGGTGGAGGGGTGGCAGGAGTAGCAAACGCAGAGGTTAATAGTGTCTCGGGATGATTTAGTTTAGGACTGGAACATCCGCGGCTTGCCACCCCAACCTTCCCGAAGTGAACTAGCAAAGCTCTGCCAAAGCTTCGGAGACTCTTATTGATTTATTATGAAAGCGAAACTACCTCAAAATACAAATCGAACGCTTGATTTATTGTATCAATAACGTATATCTTCATTAGAGGTTTCTTAACTTGGCTAAGTCTTCTAGTGTTCTTTGATGGAATTTTATTGAATTATTT
>JASKGN010008772.1:0-14959 GCA_030556245.1 Falagria sp. GC000072 | reverse complement strand
A
Organism: Falagria sp. GC000072; assembly: GCA_030556245.1. NCBI lineage: Eukaryota > Metazoa > Arthropoda > Insecta > Coleoptera > Staphylinidae > Falagria > Falagria sp. GC000072. Next base: position 14,958 of record JASKGN010008772.1, on the reverse strand, counting down.
GACTAAACTAAGAAATATAGAATTCTCTGAGTTGTTTTACTCAATCAAGTAGAATTTCTACTTGGATTAATATTTTCTTTCATAGCATATCTTACAAATCTATACAAATGTAACTGATTTGTCTTCCAATAGCAATAAACCTAATGTAATTCCGGACGTAATTCCACTCCTAGCAATTCAATAAGAAACTTGCGGATTATTCATGCTCCAATGAAACCCGCAGCAATCTATCATAGTCACATCTCGTTCTTAGTTTTGTCTCATCCACAAAACAAACAAAAACAACATTTCTACTTCATAAGTTCCATCATAAATTTTCATTTCAGGATAATTTTTAATATTTTTATTTAGAAGCGCTCCAACATTAATTATAATTTATATTCCTTGTTGAAATGTAATTAGAGGTTTAACAAAGATGATTAAATGCAAAGGCAGAATAGTTTCCTAAAGCATTTTTAATAAAAAATTTTGCAAACAAATTAATTTCAGAAAAGTTCTTGTTCGTTCAACTTTTTTATAATTATTTACACTCTCTAAATCATCTCATGACGCAATTAATTAATAAAACCTCTCTCTTAACGTTGCTGTTGCAGGCCACTCGAGTTTTGCGTCATTGGGAGGTAACTGGAGGGATGCTTTTAATAGATAGCAGGTCCTGACGATGTCCTCGTTCATTTATTCCTTGTCTTGATGTCGACGGAAGCGAAAACGACTACGAAGACGATGCTAGTGGTGAGTTGATGTTGCCTTAGACACTTGAGTGGAAATGAGCGTCGGGTGCTGCCTGATAAGAAGTAATTACACATTCAGTGTCTCATCAACGCTTGAGACATTCTCCATTTTGTATTATATGTAGGAGTATTAAGATGCATTTAGAAAACGGAGTGAGAATTGCAAGAAGTGTTTTAGATTGGATCTGAAACAGTTGATGATTTTTAAATTTGAATTTAATGTACAAATTAATACAATGTATATATTATAAATTACATTTTAATATTTTCTTCATTTTCTAGAGAAAATGTTTCGACCAAAAATTTATGAAGTAATTCACCGCCTGCAAGTAAATGCAGTTTCAATTAAATTAATGAACCCATGAACACCGCCATATTGTTAGAAGTGTTCGAAATGTTGAAAGTTTTTCCATTCGAATGGTATGGAAAACAAAAGCTTGTCGAGCCAAAATACGCCATGCACATTCTGCGTTCTCATTAAAAGTTTTTCGGACTCGCAAATTACATGCAACAACAAGTTTTATTGGTGAGTTTCCCCTGGCATTTTCATATCCTTATCCTTGCCGATTGCATGATGCCTGCGCAAGTATTCATTAACTTCCATTAAGGCAAGTACTTAAAGTCCTATTTCGTCGAGCTGAAACATCCAGATTTAATTAAATTCTTCGTTTATGTTCGAACTGCTTCAAATGTAGGTGTTTGTTAAGTTTTATTAGAGATGTCATAAAAAGTTACGGAGGAATTTGTATAATGTGAAAGGATTGTTTCCAAAATTGTGATTTCTGGTTAATTGTTAGTGTTTACATTCGTGGTAAATATTTAATTTCGGTAATTAATGTTATGTTAGCATTTGGTATTGGTTCGTTTACAAATGCTATCAATTATTATTAGCATTGATATTGATCATAAAGAAAATAGTAATTAATTTGGAAAATTACAAATACATATTTTGATTAATAAATTATTTCATTTATTGTTTATAATAGTTTGCAGAATAAATGTGATAAACAATCAACATTTGAAGAATTAACAATCACATTTAGTTTAATTTGTTGAAAGTAAAGTGTTTGGAATTATTTAATGTTCTCTTTGTTGTTACAGAATCCTCTGAAAACAATTACGTCAACGCAATCTGAAATAACAATATTGAGAAAGCAGCAGCGTGTGATAAAGATTCTCTTAAATTATTTGTATTTTTCTAAATACTCTTTGATATTAATTGAAACTGACATTATTAATTTACTTTGTTTTGTACAGAAATCGTTAACGGGTAAAAACTTCTAGGAAAATGTTCATATTCTAAGTTGGCCTTATGCCTCTATAGGTAAGTCAAGGTAAGTTAATAATTCTTATATTTCTTTCAATTTAGTAATAAAACTTTATTATATCAAAACCCAAAACACCTATATCGATTGGGGCATTGATAAAAAACCATTAGTACAGGAAAATGAATGCATTTCAAATTCAATTTTTGTTTATTGTTATTATTTACATTATATATGTGCATTAGAATTAATGTAAGAGTGATAAGCAAATAAATAACTTAAAGTAAATAAATTTATTTAATTATTGTAACTTTCACGAATTAATTTTGTAGTTTTATTCAAATATTTAATTTTACACTTTAAATCAATTTGTAAAATTTTTCTTTTCCTTTAATTAAACGAAAATCACTTAGAAAAATAATTTAATGTTGAAATAAATAGGTATAAACAGAATTTTTCTAAGTTCTAAGCAAGAATGCATATAAATATAAGTTTTAACATTGTAATGTCAACAAGCTTCGTGGTGTAGTGGTATTGTCCATGACTCTCGTACTGAGAGTCGTGGGTTCGATACCGCTGTGCGACGAAACATAAAATAGTTTAAATTTTAATTTTTCTTCAATAAAATTCAATATAGATGTCACTTTAATAAAAATTAAATTTGAATATCTAAAAATTTCCAATTTCTTCGTTGATGTCGCCACCGCTCGCGTCTTTAAGCTAAAAATTTGCGGTGGAGACGTCAGTCGGTTGGTGGGGCCGGTAGCTATATGCACGCCAACAGCCAAAGACAATCTTAAGGGGGGGACTCGCCGAAATTTGTTTAGAAAATTTGAAAAAATGGAAGTGCCTTTTCGGCACTCTCATATGTCTTCGACTCTCGTCTTCTTCGAAGGATATAAGAGCCTTCGAAGAAGACGAAAGTCGAAGACATATGAGAGTGCCGAAAAGGCACTACAATTTTTTTTTTTTTTTGAAACAAACTTCGGCGGGTCCCCCCTTTAAGATTGTCTTTAGCTATATGCCCGCCAACAGCCAAGGACAATTTTAAGGGGGGGCCTGGCCGAGGTTGTTTTAAAAAAAAAAAAAATTGTAGTGCCTTTTCGGCACTCTCATATGTCTTCGACTTTCGTCTTCNGTATTCCTGCTATAGTATTCATTGGACTCGAACCAATGTTGTATTTTAGACTTAAGTTATACATAGAAATTTATTTGAATTTAATTTTGTAGACATCTATTGTGAAGAATGTGAATTTACTTTTTCTCCAAAAATTGTCTCTAGCCGGACTCGAACCGACTTCGATATAGCAACTCGCATTGCTATACCGTGCGCTTACCGACTACGCCACGGAGGATTCTTGCTGTTGTGCTGTTAAATCGTCCATATATATGCATAGTTGCTTTAAACTTGAAAAAATTTTTTACTCGACCGAAAATACTAAGATTAATTAATTAATCTTAAGTATTTTCGGCCGAGTAATGTTTTTTTTTAAATTCATAATTTACAATTTAATAAAAAAAATTAAATGAATGGGTGTAAACTCATCTGAGGCTTAATTCTAAATTAATTTTTAGTCACTATATCCTCGTATGGCTGATTCAATGTTGTTTACATTTGAACACTATTTATTTACCTATTTGCTCGATCGAAAGTACATACATAAAATTAATTATTAAATCTTATGTATTTTGGGCCGAGTATTTTTTTTTTCATTTCACATTTTATTATTTATTAATACAAAATCAATACATACGTAAAAATTCACCTGGGACTTATTTCGCAAATAATTATCAGCCACACTATACTTTCTGTAGGTTTTATTCAATGTTGTTTGTTTACATTTATAACTCTTGTAACTTATAAAATGAATAAAACTATAAATTTGTTTGGCCGAGTAAATTTTTCTCATAGTTTATTTGAAGACCTTAGTGTTTGATGTATCAAAATTTATTAAAGATATGAAACTTTTTCTTCTACATAATTAAGATAGTTGGTCAATAATGTGGTCAGAGCTTTTCTTAGCAATAGTCGTATTATAGTTTTAGAGTAGTTTACAAGCCGCCGTCTGGGAAACTGAACTATGGTATGGTTAATTATTGAGAGGCAAGAGCACTTAGCGCATTAAAGTTCCACAGACCGCCTGTCGGCGAGCCTATTTGTCGTCTTGCTTTGCCCGTATCACATCCTTCGAAAACTGTCTTCTAGAAGGCGCTTATTACTTAGTTACTTACCTTAAGATGTTGGCCGCTTCCTCCTCTCATCACTTAGAGAAGGTGGTCCATATTTCACGGGTTATTAACATGTAATTAATTATGGAGATTTTGCTAGTCTTTGATATTTTCATACATCTAAACACCTGAATATTTAAACATATTGAAAATTGAATTCAAAATATAGATTAATAGAATGCGTTTTGAAATTTGGAAAAGACAAAATTCCATTTTTAAATGTCGTTTGTTTTGTTTTCATTTCGACGATATAAACTCACGTAGAATGCCGGATGAGACGTAGCAGGGCTAGGGGGGACAAAGACAAATTCAGTTCGTTAAAGTTGTACACGAGTTTTAACAGGATTATTCGTCAAAATCCCGTATTATTAAACATGCGCACCGTATTCCGACATGTGCTTGTTTCTATCTGCATTTGTCATACGCCGCTCCCCGGCTTGTTGGCGTTAGCTTTCCCATTTTCCCCCAACTCTTGATGACCTCCCATACCGCCCATCGTTCTACGCCGCGTTTTATTAAACATCTCGAATAAATGCGAATCGTACGTGATATGCATATGCATGTCAAACTTACAAACAACTCAACTTGAAGTATTTTACTTCTACCACTGGATTGTTAAGCAACTAAACATGCAGTTTATTATAGATATTGATAAGGACTTATGCTATTTCTTTTCCTTTCTTATTTACTTTTATTTTATGTATTTCCGGATTCTTTTTGGTTGCAAAAGTTTATAAGAAACACAATTGGGTACATTTGGGATATACATTTCAATTACATTTTCGATTTGGTTCCCTTACATTAGGTTGTTCATTTAGTCGACTTTTGGACAAGTTGAAATCTCAATAAATCCTTGTTGGATGTATTATACAGTCAGTTACTGAGCTGCATTAAGCAAGCCGTCGAATCAATCTTACTTTCTAATGCACCTTTTTGTACGATGCAAGTTTGCTACCAAAAAGTCAACCTGAATATTGCAATTCTGGCGTTGCAGAAATCTTTCGAGCATGTTGAGATGGATCGACGCACGTGCCATCGATAATATTACTTTTTATTCTTACAACTTTTGTCGCTAACCACGTGTTTAGGTTTTTTTTTTCAACGGAAATTGGTTTTCTAAAGGATTAGATCGATCATCAATTGTTAATTCTTTTTTGTCTTATTTTCTGTTGTGTTGCTTCCAATAAGATTTTTCATATTTTACCTCTTCCAAAAGTGCAGCAGCACAACATTGTTGAAATAATTCGGCATTATTCCGCTATAAATTTCCGGAAGGACAATGCCGGTTGGATGCCATTCGCCATCCGCGTGAAGTATGTCCTTCGTCCTTGGCGCATTCATATAGGGCATTGTTTTACTATCAAAATGTATTAGCGAGCTGAATGGGGCGGCGATAAATTAAGCTAGAGTGCCAGTCGAACATTGAACATGCCAGAGATCCTTTACAATCTGATCCCGTTTTTACTCTTTATTTAGTCTTTCTCAGTTGTGCGTACCTGAATAACTTGGCTCTACTCTCAACTCCCAACACAAAACAGCGCTTAACGTAGCGTTAATGGCTTAAGACGTTTATTCCTTTACCGTCAGTCTAGATTTAATTTAAGTGCCGCTCGTTAAAGGTGCTTAATTACCGACGCAATTGTCACATTGCTACTGTTAATAACATTAATAAACAATTGTCGCGCTTCTTAATAGCATACTTATCATGCTTTGTCTGCGTCGACCTCCTTATACTTCGTTCGTTTGAAGACCACCGCAATGGTGTGAGTGAATACCAATAGGTGGTGTCAGTTGTGAAGTTTTCCCGCCGCAGCTATTGTTAAACGAACCTCCGACCGCAAGCATACTGCACCGGCGGCAGTGGCGGCGGGAAGGGTCGCGATAAATCTTTTATCTCCAACTGACAAAGAAGGATTCCGCACTGCCGCTCGTCGTTGTCAGAGGCGGTTATACGCGCGTTATCGAAACGTTTTACCCGTTCTTCAAGATGGAAAGCTAGAGCTTGATGAATGGCTTCAGAAATGGAAGAAGAAAATTTGTATATATACACTGATATTTTTTTTCCTTTAAATATTTCTTTAATTTTTTAGTCTATTATCGTTAATGTCAGTGAGTGACACATTGACTGACGGAAGAAACGAAAAAAGAAGGTTTTCCGGATTGATGGTCGTTATTGCCTGCCATCGAGCTTCGAGAAGAACCATTGAAAAGCCTTTTAATTAAACCGCACACTTTCTATCTATCTCCTCCAACCCTCGACGATTTTCTGTATTTACGGTGCGAAGAGAGGTTGTTGGAACATTGGCACAGTGCGAACACAAATTTCGCTCCTTCAAAAATATCTCGTTCTCATCTCCGGTCAGTTTCCAACCCTTGAACGGAAACCGCACGATTTGTTCGCGCCACTAGCCGGTTTTCTATTAACCGTTCGTCGGCCGTCACGACATGAAACCAATTGGCGTGTGGTGTGCGGCGGCTCCTCTGCCCCCGGAAGCCGATCGAAACCCATCCGGTCGTCGGCTGCCAAGCTCAAGCTCAACATCCAGTCAACAGTATTATAGTCCAGACGAAAGCTGTAATGGTCTTGTTTTTCTCCGACGTTCAGCTACTCCTTAGCTAGCTGATAAGAGAAAACCGAGGAACGAAATGCAATTGCACTTCAATCACCCGGAATATCTCGAAACAAAATCCGCTGCAGACGTAACGAGTTTAGGCAATTATTGCTTCGCAGAGCAATAATAGGATATCAGGTTTGAAGTAAGAGGACCACACAAACTGATTAAAAAAGATAGCGGAATAAAGATACTCTTTTCAAATTGTGTTATTATGACTTGAATACACTGTAATAAATTTACAGGACCGCCTAAACAAAGGGAATTAAATAATAAATTGAGCAATTAATAAAAGAACAATAGCCACGATGACTTTTCTTTCTGCACATCTACCACATTGTAATTTATAGTGGACACTTGGCGTCATGACGTTTGTTTGATGCATAAAAGGTGTGCTGGGCGTGTGTGTTGTTTCTAATTCGAAACTAAAATATTCGTTGCGAACACGAAGATATATCATGATAATTCCTGGGGCGTTGTACGTTTGTTAATTTGTTAATTGCCTAAATAAATATCTAGCCTTTTAGGGAATGTACTACCTTTGACTAATATTAGAAAAACAATGTATGTATGTATGTAAATTTTGGGTGGAGCACAAAAATATTGCGAAATGTACAAACCATCATTAGAAAGGCAAAAAATAACATGAATGTTTTCTATCCTATTTCGCTTCCTTCAGAAATCCACTTAAAAAATTCTTTTTTGTTTGCTCTCTCCTCTGCTACCACAAAACAATCGCATTTTCTATTTCTCGCTCTGTTCGGTTTTTCTTTAGTGGATTCCTCCCTCTTTAGTACAAAATGTGCGAGCTCTACATGAAAATCTCAAAAATGTAATGTAACTCCTGCGCCGTCACTTTTTTCATTTATTTATGTATTCTTCTTTTTTGTTTCAAAGATACAAACAAAAACAGCTTTTCCAACTTGTGCAATTGGTAATACGAATACGAACACAACATAACATGTGGCAGTGAGGAAGGAAGAAAATCTGCGAAACTTTTTAAATTAAAGAGAAACGCGAAGTTTTGAGGTTTCGCGCAAGCATATGTATTGCATTTTCTTTCGTTTTTCTCATCTTTGTGATGATCTCAAATTCATATGTTTGACAAAATAAATAATTTGTACTAATTTAAAATTTTTCTTTTATTTCAGGTGAGTCTTACAATTCTTTAAAAAAAAATGTAACCATGGTCAAGAAGGTTTCGTGAGTATAGAAATATATGTAACACCATTTTGAATTTTGTTTTGTAAGATGCGACGCTAAGCGACGTAACGTTTCTGTAGTCCTTTTTGTCCTTTTAGGGTTGCGGCAAAGTTGTTCTAAGCGTGACCATTTTTCTAAAAGCGTCGCACTTAAAATATCGCTCCGCATAATGTAATGTTATTCAACGCCTTTCGGGTTTTGCTAGAGCTATTGGTTGCTACGCTTAGGTGCTCCCTAGAAACCTTCAACAAGCAAGGACGAAAGCTTCTAAAAGAGTATACACGTATACTTTTAGATGACACCTAAAAACACCCACGGTTGTTGCAAATAGCGCGCAAAATACATTCAACATCCTCTTTTGAAAATTGAAATTTTATTTTTACTAAATTTACTGATGCATATTAAAATATGAAAATGCGCAAAAACTACATGGTCTATAACGTTTCGATGAGCGAAGAGAAAAGATATCATCTCATTTAAGATTAAACAAGGATTTAAGTAAGCTCTGTGATTGAGAGGATGATAGAACAAGCACGAGATAAAATTAAACGGAAATAAGAACGTCGCGAAGCGGCGCGGCGCGGCGCGAATATGGTTGATCCCTGAGCTTTGATAAATAGAATTATGCGGGTCCAATATGTGTGGTGCGCTTCTTTACTAAATTCGCATGCGTCTTATTTACCCATTCAGATAAGCGCCGATCTGCCGGCAACAAGGAACGAACGAACGAACGTCTTGCGATAAAATCCTATTTAATGATTTCATATTGCTGCAGCACAAACGAAATACGTGTAAGCATGCAAATCCGGGAAGGAAAGTCAAAAGTCACGGTTCACCGAAATTTGGATTTCGCATTTGCATAAGTCGAGTTGATACACAGATTAAAATACATATTATTATTGATGATTAGATTTGTTTGTTCTTTAATTATTTTTATGCAAATCACGATTACTAATCGTGTCAGTCGGCGTTATATCTTTAATCTCCATGTTTAACCTCCCAACTAATTCCTCAATTTAAGAAGGAGATTGCTAGTCCACTTAAAAATCCCATCCCATCCCCTTTTTGGACAAGGATCGTGCTTCCCAAGAGATATCCCAACTAGTGCGAACCGATGGCAATGGGAGGAATATGCAACTAGCCCGAAAATGCTAAAACGATTTTAGGTAGGGGTGGTAAGGGTAGGTTACGCGTGTGTGCAGGTGACGGGCCGCGTTGTAGCCCGCTTGTAAATTGCGGTAATACAGATATGCAAATCGTCCTGCTCGCAATGACGACGATGGCGTTGCATGGATATTCATGAAGAGAGCCAAACTCTTCCCTCGCATTTCGCAGAGCCATTGTCAGCACCAGACCGAGTCGCTCGCTCTCTTTTTCGCAATGCCTCTCGTTTTAATTAACGAGGTAACCCTTCAGCATCGGAGGAGGAAGGAAATTATGTGCTAGGATAGCTAGCTAGTCAGCTTACACGCGTTACACATGCACGCGTAGATGGCCGTAATAGTTGTTGGTTTTGCACTTGATGTTAATGTTAATGCTTGCCGCCTCTCGCCTCGCGTTTGCATTGTTTATCGCGAGCGTCCGTCACATGCTAATTCTGTTGTCCTTCGTGACGCTAGCTAGCGGTTGGGTTAGTTGATCTTCGATACTATGCAGACTCGACTCGTGTTCAAAATGTCATGTACAGTTATTGCTCGAGTGGAAAGGGGAGACAAATGTTTTCTTAAACAACTACAAAGCGCAATTACATTTTTAATATTCATTGAAATTCCTCTTGTAGGGTACCATCTTCTTCTCACTATAGATAGATAACGAAACAGGACGAGTTTCAAGGAAGAATGCGAGTTTCGTAGATATTGCGGTTGCAAGCAGTTAATAACGACGCAGACCCCGTTTAATATATCCAAACCTGGCTGGAAACGAGGGTGTATTAGTGTAAATAGGTATACGAATCTGGAATGGTTTCCGGCTAGCTAGCTACCACGAGACGGCAGATCTTAAAGAGGCGGCCGAGCGTGTTGCGAACGCTTAACGTGCACATTTGCGTTATGATACACGTCGGCGTCGGTATGGTCGATGCACGCTAATGTTCCGTTTTAGCCCTTTCAGCTTGCGAAATGATCGAACGAACCTTTCAAACCTAACAACCGCAACTACAACTATCTACATCCAACAACCCTTCTTACCTATCTTATATCTACCTACCAGTTACCAGTTACACTTACAGTTGCTCAAACATTTCACATTTTGAAATTAAATTTCACGGAAATAAAACTCAAAATTGTTATTGATGATGGTAAAAGGGTGGAAAAGTGGTCGAAAGTAGTTACGCGTGGGGATGGGAGTATCTAAAACTGTAAAATCTACAGACCCGGGCGGAAACATTTGTTCTTTATTGTCTTCAATTAGGCGCTGCTCCGTTGCTTCGCAATGCCATTAAATGTTTGTATTTATTGCGGAGTTATTGAATCTCCGCTCAGTTACCAACAAGCACAGCAACCGCCTCGATTGCTTCTTGTTCTTACGATACGAGATTGTGGCGGTGGCGGCGACGAAGACGCCGGCAGCAGCCGATATTTAGCTGCTTTTCCTTCTTTGCAGCCTCATTGTTTCACTTCGACGACGGCCAAACATTGGCAGCCAGCATATTTCGCTTTTCATATTTTCTTTTTCTACTTTATGTGATTTTATTTAAGCTGATATTTTACAGTCTCGTCTTTTCTTTCTAATCTACTTTACTCATTTATTTACAACTCTATCATTTCCTTGTTTAAAATTTAAAACAATCCCTCTCGCTTGTTTAATTACTACATTTTTTCATTCAATTTATTTAACTTTTTGTTTCCCTTTAAATACGGATCTGGAAAACCGTTCCGGGTCTTGGCTTTTAGTAAGAATTTACGTCTCCGCAAACTAACTTCCTTTATCCCCATATTGTTTATAAAATTCGGAATGGCGCTGTTTTTCCGGTCTGGATAAATTTCAAGTTTAATTTCGCCGTTCGCCGACGTGCATTGTTTTCCTTGGCTCTCCCTGTGTCAGTTTAACTGATCTAAACTTAAATTTTATATCAGCGGAGTTAGTTCAATGTTTTCCTTCCGGTTTGGTTGCTGGATTAGTCGCTATGGCGAAAAAAACTCCCAAGTTATACCGCAAATAAAAGGAATTTCAACAAGGGGTGGAAGATTTTTAAACGAGTCACGTATTTGTAGCACACCGAGTTTGAATATTTTTATGGAATTTATGACTGAAGCATGGCTCGCAGGTGGGCCGATATCTTTAAAACCCCGAGATTTCGCGTCTGAACGCTTTTTTCCAAAGATAAAATAAAGAACAAGAAGATTTAACGTCATAGTTTTAATGCTTTCATAGATAATTCCGCAGCCTCATGAATTTATTCATTCATTCAATCCATGCGACAAATTTAAACGCTTGGAAGTGTCTTAGTTAGTAAAACGTCGTCCGTTCCATTCCGTACTTAAAATATTTCAATCTGAGTTTTACACGAAGGAGTTAAACTAAGTTGTCTGCAGTCAGGTGCAGATTTCCCGAATCTAAATCTCCGACTTAGATTGTGCGTTCTAGTGAGGAAGAAATGTCGTCCTAGTTACTTGCTGGACGAGTGCATTGCTCGAGTGCAAGTGGCACAGTTCACAATCGGGAATTTACAACGGGCGTTAGATTAAGCCGCGCAATTAACACGGAACGGACCGCGCCGAAGTGAAATACGGTCTGGAAGACCAAGAACGAACGTGCAGTGCAAACTTATAATATAAGAGCAGGAGGAGACATGAAATAAAGATAATCCTAGATCTTAATTCCTTCCATGCTGTGCGATAACTTGATTTATTATTACTTGCTTCTACTGGAAATTTTATCCACATGCTGATTTTTTTCGAAATTGTTTTTTTCCAGCATGCGGATGTTGCTTTTCTGTTATGCGTAGCAATAATGTAACAATAACACGACCGTTTGGTTTTTTATTATTCTACCCTATAGCTTCATATTCTGCTCTAGCTGATACTTTCATTGTTTGTTTTGCGGGTTTTCTACGCTTTTGTTTCTCGTTGCAATTTTTCCGATGCACCAACAAAACCGTTGTTTACTTTAGTCCTAGTTCTGTTCTGTTTTGTTGTTGTTGTTACTTTACTAGTGCAGTAAGGATATTTCAATTAAAAGCATCCCAGTGCGCACAATTATTTGCGTTGGTCGATTAATCAAAGGATAATTAAATACGTGTTTAAATTGTAGCGCAGAGTTGTGAGTGAATGAGCGAGTGACAAAGGGAAAAATTTAAATTGAATGCCAGAGAACGTACATTCATTCGATGCAGATGCATTTTTCATGGAGGTGGGAAATCTGCAGGAAATCAACTGATCATGCAGGAAATTGCCATTGGCGGTTCATGATGACTCTCGGACGGATTTACGGATATGCGTCGTGGTTGTCGTTACCATATCATCCACCACCTATCTCTAATTTTATCATTGGTTGATTTGATTTACTTTGTTCTTGTAGTATAAAATTATTATTTACAATAAATAATATTTTACTTTCTTTGTTGTTCAAAGTTCGACAGTTTCTCTGCCCTTTCCGATTCTCTTAGGGGTGTATGTTTTAATAGCTCCCGACCCACATTTTTTTAATAATCAGCCAAAAAAAGTTTATTTTTTAGTCAACAATTTGAAAAATACAACAGAAAAATAAAACAATTAGTTATAAAATTGAATTAAGTTTTACAGTTCGATACAAGTTCCAATTAAAATGAAAAACATTCGATTATGGTTCAGACCGAAATCCTTTTATTCTTAATTGAAAACCTATTCCCCAGAAAAATCAATTAATCATTGGCCAATACAGAAAAAAAATTGTCGATTCACCTGATGAAAACCAAAAGCGATTACCATTTAACCTAATAGAATTGTTTCCAACAATTCACATTTATTATATAATTGAAAACAAAGAATTTGTCAATTATTCGATGAGCCAAAAGTAGAATGTAGGTTTATCCAGGTGTATAGGCATGGATTGTATACACCTGTTGAGTGCACTGATAAAACAACAGCAGCGGTTGTATCTGGATGGCTTAGTGCCATTACAGGTTTCGCCGTCGGTGGCGGCGCGGCGCCGCTCCATGCCAGAGATAGGTGAGTCGTGCCAAACGGCTATCGTGTACGGATGACAAAAGCACGACTACTCGCGCTGGAGGCCTAATTGCGTAAGCCGCCTCCATCCGGATCGGCTTACATACTGACCAGGTCGTCGCACCGTAAAGGGCTTAACACTTTTTATTCGAAGCACGCGAACAAGAACGAAATAGTCTTAAAATGACATGGGTGTGCGCCACCTTAAAACCTAAGCTAAGCAATCATCCTGAATGCATTCGTTTCGTACTATATAATAAGACTGGAACTAATCCGCACCGCGATCTTTATAACTAATGTAAAAGGATAATAAGGATAACGAGGCGAACGTCGCCTGCAAAGGATAATCCCGCGTAACGGAAATTAAAAGTTGCGAATTTATGGTGCTCGCTTTCGTTTGCGAGCGGAGCGGCGCGGCGGCGGCGCGTTCTGCCTTAGAACCTAAATTAAAATGAAATTAAGCGATATCGAAGCGGAGCTTTCGTTCTCTTTCTCTGCTCCACTTAAAAAATCGCGAATGGAACAAACGACGACGACGCCTCGAGATGAAAGGGGTCCTTGGGTGCAGAGAGCGACGATGACGATCCTTAATGGATTTCCTGCATCTCACAGCCGGTGGCTGGCTATTTCACGCTCGGTTAATCACGAAATTACTTATTGCTTTTCGATCAATTGTCGAAATTTATTATTTCCACGAACGGAGCGAAGACGCAGATTACATGGGCATTACAATCGCGCTAATAGCGACAAAAAGTTTAAAGAAATTGCTGAAAGGAACGGGCGGCGCAACGCAGCGCATTCATAACGGAGGAAGTGTTAGCGGGGGAAGCATGAAATTAAGAAGGAAGTTACCCCGGAGGGAGCAACTCCGGGTGGCGGCTTCTTTCATTGCGTAACGAAATTAAAACGGCGTTATTAGCCTTCTGAAGGTTCCGTACATGCAAATGTTTCATTTTAAGTGATGACATTTACAATCCTTTGCTTTCTTTTTTATATCGACGACTCTGAAAAAGATTTTGCGATTTCGTTGATTTTGTTAATTTGAATTCTTGAGAAGGAAAAGGAGTCGAGTAATATATGAAGCATACACTTCCTTCCTGTCTTTAATTATTTGTTCGTATTCGGTGCACTAATTCAATGAGGTGCTCCAATTTCCAATGGAACTTCAATTCTGGATGGTGTAGCTGAAGGAGGGTTGAAATCCAAATTAGTGGGAAGCAAAGCATAAATGTAGTTCTGAAATGTCGCTTCTCTATTGACACATGAGGAAAAAGGAATGGGGAGGTTGTTTGTCTATTTTTGGGAAAATTTATTTTTCTGCATTTTTTTCAAATTGGGTATACTTGTTGCTAATTAATTTGTACACTTACTTTAATTAATAAGTGAATTAGTTGTCTTTGATGTAATATTACAAAAGTCACCTACATGGGCGGCCCTAGAATTGTGTTTTAAATGGTAGGGGCACATGACTAACAGTTTTTGGAAGGCGGGGTCAGCGCGTGCACAGAACCCGGCCCTGCGCTTTGGAGGGGCCCCGCGGTTTGGTTTTTTTTTGCTCATCAGGTCTTTGCTTCATAATAATAGTGTGTCCCTTTTTTATTGCTCATCAGGTGTGGGACTTCATAATAGTTTAATAGTGTGCATACAAGTGGCGCAAAAAAAATTGGAAGATTGTAGGACGCAATAATTCTCAGACAAGATCACTAGTTCTAATTTCCACTAAAAAATAATCAAAATCCTACCTTTAAGTTGGGTTGTAATATAACCAGCGATT
>JASKGN010008759.1:0-16802 GCA_030556245.1 Falagria sp. GC000072 | reverse complement strand
GTAAAACAGCCTATAGACTGTGAAAATTATAAATAAAAACACATGTTTTGGTCAGTTTATTTACATTTACAATGTTGCCAATAGGTATCGAACGTTAAATTAACGGTTGATTAGTTTAATCAAACAATGTTTATTGAAATCCAAAACGTCATTAATCAGCCACTATTTTAATCAATTGATTAGTTAATCATGATTAATATGTTTGTTGGTGAAATCCGCCCTAAGTGTTTAAATTAAATTAAACAGAAAAAAAAAGTTTTAAATGTGCAGGTCACAATTTAAATAATAAAGCAAATAAATCATTGATAAATTTTAGTTTTAAAAATTGTTAAATAATATATTAAATTAAATTGAAATAAAAATTTAATACAAGCTTAAATTATTTTTGGGATAATAAAATATCTTAGATCCTGTAATAAAAATTAATAATTAAATTCAAAGAATAAGCCTTATAATAAACTAATAATGCATTCAAGTCACATTTCCATTGTCTTCTAACTTACTTAAGTCAGTTCCTATTGTTCGCTTATGGTATATTACTAGCTATCCGCTTCGATTGCTAGTTGCGAAATTATCTAGAAATATTTAGCAACATTCCTTCGCTTCGTTCTCTGACGGTTTTGAATTAAATATTGCTATGACTCATGCATCTTAAAACATTACATATGCGATATGCATACATTTAGTCTAATTAAGATAAACTAATTTACTCAGTAAATACATGAATATATAAAAATTGTGCTTGTAATTTCCCGCTTAACTCAATTTGGAAGGAAAGTGCTGTCCTGATAATAATTATAAATTTAGCAATAAAGCAGTTCCTTAATTTTAAAAATATGACTTTTTATCATATATATCTTACAATTTCTATAAATTAAATTTAAAAAAAAAACTCAATAAGCCAATTAACTTTAGTATATATTAGGAAAGATACATTGTCTTGATCTAATTGATATTTCAAAAATATGACTTTTTATCATATATATATCTTAAAATTTTTATAAATTAAATTTAAAAAAAAACTCAATAAGCCAATTAACTTTAGTATATATTAGGAAAGATACATTGTCTTGATCTAACTGATTTTTCGTCTGTTAATTAACATTCGTAATTGAATTAGTCCCGAAGCTATTAGCTGAAGTACCTCAAATAATTGATGCATTATAATTTTTAAAAAGTAAAGATAATATATCATGTTAATTAATTTACGTTATATTAATTAATTTAAACATTTTTCATATATAATTCTATTAGATAAAATAGGTAGTAAGGCTTAATTCAAACAGTGTATGTGGCTTAACTATTTTAACCGTTATTGGGAAATCTTTACATATCTTTAAGAAGACGATATTGACATTTATGTAGAATTCTTCATTAGCAATTTTGCAAAAATGCTGCTTGTCGCAATCTTTTTAAATGTCATCTCTGTCTGCGAGGAAAGTAATTACAAACCATATTTTTGCATACTTTTGAGTGTAGGAAAAATGTACGCAATGTAAGCAACAGAAAAAAATGTGGACAAGTGATTTTCAGTGCCAAATTAATGAGTATGTTAATTTACACATTTAAAATAAACCAATGGTAATTTCGTCTTCGTAGATGCATGACTAAACTTTTGTTAAAAGTAATTGTAATCCAAACCAACAAAATACTAATAACTCTATATCTATGAATTATTTATTAGTTATAATTTTCCATGTATTAAACTGCTTAAAAGACGTTAAAATCAACTTTTAAATAGAAACGACTTTGGGATAATATATAATATATAATAAATTTAAAATATTTATATCATAATAATCAAAGTTAAATATTTTCTGGTGATTCTTTATTATTCATAACATAGATAAAACATTTATTGATAATTATCCATCGATAAATGCATCAAAATGATAATAATTGATTGTCAATAATAAATACATCCGTGCATTAATAAACTATAAGTGATGAGGATAATTATTT
The DNA here is from genome assembly GCA_030556245.1 of Falagria sp. GC000072. Taxonomy (NCBI): domain Eukaryota; kingdom Metazoa; phylum Arthropoda; class Insecta; order Coleoptera; family Staphylinidae; genus Falagria; species Falagria sp. GC000072. Next base: position 14,840 of record JASKGN010008759.1, on the reverse strand, counting down.
GAAGAATATTAAAACCTAGACACAGGATATCCCCTACTCCTGTATTTCTTATGTAAACAGTTTAATTAATTATTGATATTAACATTAGTAGGATTATTAAGATGTTCACATTTCTTATAATTAAAATGTACGATACTACAGATAACCTTGGATATATGTAATTAATATAAAACGAGTTTGGGATAAATTTCAATGTTTATCAAAAAGTTTAGATATATGATAAATTATATAATTTTATAATATTCCTAGCAATACTGTATAAGTTTTCTAGCATACAATCAATCCATTGACAAAATACTTGAACGCCTGTGCGACGCCTGTGCGCGCAACGTGTATAAAATTTCTAACTAAGTATTAGCTACACATGTCACTAGATAAAGAAAATCAGCTGTTTGTGATAATATAACTAAATCAGTATAAATATTCAAAATTGAAAATATAAATATTATAGAACATTCTGCATGCTAGAAGAATTATGAAAACGACCTACATAACTTTATCTTTATTACTTATGCTTGCTTATAAATAAAATTACAAAGTATTTAAATTAAGAGTTATTTAACAACACGTTAATGTAGGCGATTAATGATAAAAACGCTTATTTGTTGCGATTGTTAATCATCTACATATTTACGTTTGAAGAAGAGCTAGATTAAATTGCAACATTTTTTGGTTGACCTTTTAAAATAATACAAATCTGGGAATGTGCTTTCATGTAAATAGATATGTTAGTTTTATGCAAAATTCAGTTATATCGCTAGGAAACATTTACTATATATTAATTTTTTAATGCCGAATTTCTTTGGGACAGAAAAGATATAATTATCGACAATTACGTTTCAAAAATATTTCACCGAGATGTTTTTGAAGTGACTTTTAGTTTTTTTTAACTGAATAATTATATGTATATATAATTGCAGTTCCATTTTTTTATTTTGTTCACATTGGCGACGGAGAGGTGTGAGGTTAGGAAATATAAAGCTCTTTACCGCAAATTACTTTTAATCATAATTTTATGGAATTTAATTATATATCTGCAAACACGGAAAAACGCAAATATGATAGCGAAGCACAAAAGCAAATGCATAAAAAAGTACCTAAAATATTTATTATAATAATAAAATAACGATAAAACGGATTTCAATTATGTTATAAAGGGGTTCAATTTCCTAATGTTACATCACTCAGGCGCAGTGAATATGCTTATTAACATATATTTACAAGTAAAGATAATATAATTCATTTATATGAAAATTTAAATACACGTATTTTACATAAAACATTCCATGTTTTGTTTGTTTCCCTTACAGCTTTCTGTTAAAATAAGTAAAGGGCGTTGCTGTAGCAACCACAAAGCACAATTTACAAGATATAATGCAGGTTGTTTGAACAACAAATAAGTTATTTGTATTTATTATGTGTCATCATGATAATTGAATTTATTAAGAAAGCAACAATCACTTTCTACAATTTAAGTATTTACTAAAATTACTAAAAGAGAAAAGCATTTAAGAGAATTAACACGAAACTTGATAATTAATACAGTGAGTTGAATGACTTATCAATTTAATAATAATATAAATTTCAATTTACTATTAAAGCGTTTATCTTTACATTTATTCTTTTCAATCAAACTAATACTAATTAACAAATTTTCTACACTATGCTGCAATATATAAATTTAATACTAAAAATAAATACCGGATTTTTTAATAAATCGAAAGTTATTATCTGTTTTCCATTTTTATATTTTGCTGTGAAACATATATTTTACAATTAGTGTTTTATTTGTAATTAATAATAGAAATACATATGTTGAATTAAAATGCTTAATTTAAATGCTTTATTTTAACACTAACGCTGAATCTTTAATATAACACAGAACACACAAGCATGATAAACTTCGTTCTTATTATCAATATTCTTTACATGTTTTGATTGATATAAATAGAAATTATAAGGTCAGTTTAATATCTAATTTTAAAACATTAAGAAATCATTAATTTTTATGAGAAAATTAGATTACATATTCTATTAAATAGCTACTTACAAATTAGTCATTTTAATATCAAAATTATATAAAATTGTTTATTAAAGATAAAAGATATAAATATAGATGAATTTAGTAATTTCAATATTACTTAGTTTATTACCTTGATTATATTATTTTAGAATTTTATAACAAAAATTTGATTATCATTTAATGTAAACAATCACCATTTTAAATGAATGAAATTACTTCTAATAACAGTAGTGCACTTATGATTACTTGTGTGGTTCTTTAGTCACGACTCACTCATTTTATAAATTTGTAACCTATTTTTAATATATGTATGTAATTCATAAATCCCACATTAAATGTTTATCCTATTAGTAGCCACACTTCTCGGTATGAGGTATATACCTAACAATTATTCCAATAATATGCAATATATAAGAATAGAATTATAGTAAATAATATAATACTAATAATTAATAATTTCTTGAAATAGTAACTCTACATTTGTAATTAGATTTTTGTTTATTTCTAGATTCTTTATTGCCCTAAGCTTTACGATGAAATACTAATTTCCAAACTTCATTTTGCTAAAGGATATTGTGAATCACTTTCCTTTGATAATATTATATAAAAAGGATTAACTTAGGAATTCAATAGGCAAGTCAAAAATTGTTTATATGATTCCCGAGGTTATATTTTTGAACACGTTGTTCTATAATCTACTTACAGCTATGGTACGATGTACTACCATATAACCATAATAAGTGATAATATTAGATATACTTTTACATGATCAGTTCCTTATGCTAATCCGCAATTTATCTTCAGCAACTAATTATAACCAAATAGTATATCTGCTTTGGCCGCATACACATCCTATGTGTTTTCTTTTTATTCTTGATACATTTACATAAATTATCAAGACTACGTTTCACGTTTTAAATTCTAAAGTAGTCGTGTAATCTCTTAAGTTATTACATTATTAGATTCACTTAATTAAATATGTAGTTAGAAATAAAATTGAAAAAAGTAATATACGAATTAATAAATAAATATAATTATGACATAATTTATTTATTTGATTAAAAAATATGTTTGAGTAATAAAATAAGATTGACTAAATTTAATATAAATTTACCTTATTAAAAATCTAATTGCTTTAAGAAATTAATAAAAATTTTAATCTTATAATAAAATTATCTTAACCTACGATTTAAAATAAAAATTACAGACTGCAAAACGAATAATTGCCTTAATTATCTTAATGTGCATTCTGTAATACATTCGCAATAGAGCGTTAAAAAGAATACAAATAATGAAATAATGTCATAATAAAGTGAGTAATGTATTATTGGCGTATATTAATACCTACTTGGTTAATATAAAACCCAACACTGACACAAATTACAGATTTATCGCTGGAAATTATTGAAAGACGTGGATGTAATTGAAAATTGTGTAATTGGTTATTACAAATTCCAGAATTTTTTCTGCTTGGTATATATAGTTTCCACTGCTTGAATAACCAAACTTATGTGTGCAACCAGCTATTTATTATTGATTTCCAGGTACAGCATTATAATCTATAACTAAACAATTGCAAGTGAACACAACTTAAATTTAAACTAACTAATTCAAACAAAAATATATGTAATTTGAAAAATACATACAATATTTTAAATATTTTTTTAATTTTTTTAAATTTTGCTATTATTGAATAGAAATCTTGTTAGCTCATAGTTAAATTTTTAATAAAACTTTAGAAAAGATAAAAATCTAAAAATGCAAAATCAGCACAAGTAATCTAATATGAGTAGGCATTTAGCATTAATTTTAATGGCCGTTATCAATGAAATTTAAGAATACAAATTCTTGTCTAGCACCAAATGTTATTTATACCTTGATAAATTATGGCAAACTTAGTCATGATTGAAAAGAATTTAGTTATAATAAACATGATAATTTACCTAATAGCTTAAACATTTAACTATTTAAAATTTGTTGTATTATTTAAGATATATGAATATAAAAATACAGTAATATAGATAGCTTGCTTAATGAATCACCATAAGACTAATAAAAGCCAAATCAAAATCAGCATATCTTAGAATTGACGATAACAAGCTTATATACTATTCCAAACAAGATATTTAGAAGGAGTTTAAAGGAGTGCCAATTTTTTGGAGTAGGTTATTAGTCACGCGCCATCACATTCAATGCAAGGACGAATAATTTCCTTAAACTCTCTTACATTCACACGTAGTAAAAGTATTAGTTTCAAAATCTGGTTCAACCTATAAATCTAAACTTTTTTACTCATCGAACTTAAAGAGTTAAAATAATAATCTTATTAAATGAACCTATATTAATTGACGATCGATTTCTACGCATAGAGATATACAGGCTGATCGGGATTGTCTCGTTTTGGACAAACATAATTGTTGTTTTGTATTTCTATCTACTGCGCTATGCCACTATTCTTGTAAATTTGTGGTATTTTCTATTTCATTTCATCACGACAATAATCCATTCTTTTTTGAGGTGTAGATGAACAAATCAATGAAGAATGTATTTATTTTCACTTTCAATTGGGTATTACCCATACTGGATTAGGATTAGAATGAAGTGTTGTCCTGTTAGTTGCTAGTGCTACTAGTCGCTTATGGTTTAACATGTCTATAAATTGCAATTCACACTAGGTAGTTGATGGTATTGTCAATACTAGTGGTAGTTGGTATTAAATATAGAAAGCGAATTTTCACTTTTCAAGTTGTCAATTGATCCTTTCTTTCCTGTTTGACATTTAATCAAGTCAATACAGCAAATATACTTAAAGTTAAAATATGTAACATCAATTCGAGGATTTGCAACAATATTATTATATTACGTAATAATATAAAAACCACAAATGTGTTCATATGGACAAGACAAGGTAGTATGCAAAATTAACAACAACAATGTAATTATTAAGATAATATGAAAGAGAATGTAATATGATTTGCTGTAAAAATTAATTCTAATGTTTAATCACATCAATATCTTAATTGAGAAAACTCTAAAACTTTGTATTTGTATATTAATATTTAAGTAATAATTTAATTTAGTTATTTTGCAATGCAAGACTTAGATAAAATCTCACTAAACAGAATTAGACTTAGAATCAGACAATGATCTTTAAAATTGTAAATGTCAGAAATAATATTCTAGTTTTGTCCATTTCTAGTCTACAATTACAACATTTTCCCACTCTAATTTGATAGATTATAAAATTACAACAATATTACGAAAATTATACCAAATTTTAGTAACTTTTGACATATTTACATAAAAATTAAATACACTTGAAAATTCCTAAATATCAGAACAACTTATCTGATTATATCGATGTTTATACAAAATTTTAAAGAATAAGTAGTAAGCATTTGTAAATGTACAGTTGATAAATCGCTAATTAGGTTGTGAATATCAAATCTAAAATCATACGAGTGTGCTTTGTCTCCGCATAACTTTTATCTGGGAGTGTCTAATAGCTTCATCGAGCAAATAACGGGCAAACGAAGTCAATTGCGTTGTGGTTGTTAGAGATTGCGTCGTTTATTTCATTACGCTAACTTGTTGCTTATTTCTTGCATATTGTGGTATGCTAAAAATGTCACCAATGTTATGTCAACCTTTTATATTAATAATGTTAGTACTGTTTTTATTGCATGTGCAATAATCAAATTTTTAAAAACTATCTGTCCTGCGACACTACTTCTTTTATAATTTCAAAAAAGCACTTGCCAATTAATTAAGAAATCAGTGTACACTTTTTTTTTAAACATTGTTTTATATTTAAAATGAGGAAGCAAGTTATATAGTTAATTTAATGAAACATTTGTCCAATTTCAAGTTAATAGAAGCAGAAGGTAAACGAGCTTTATTTATACATACATATTTGTGTGGCAAACCTATGCCGAGGTTATAAATTTGATTCTTTGGGAACTATAAATATTAGCAGCAATCAATGAATTCGACATTGAACAGATGCTCGAATTTTGATTCAAACTCTTCATTATAACATATGCTAATTGTGTTACTAGGTTAATGAACATTTCAAATAGATATTAAATTAAATTTGTATTTTAAAAATGAAGATACATAACGAAACTACTATGTCCCAAATGTGATCATAATATGATATTTATCTACTCAAGTTTCTAATTAATTTAATTCCTTTTTTTTAAGCAACTGAATCTTACACTTAATTTCATACAATTATTCTGCTATGTTTTTATATTAACAAAATTTAAGGATGTATACCAAATTTAAGAAAGCATTTCAAAATGCTAACAAGCCACATGGTGATATACTCCCATAATTATGAAGTGAAACATATTTTGGTAAGATTCCTCTCATGATTTAGCTTTTTATTTAATCTTTTTGTTTCCACTCAATTAAAATTGGAAAACATTGTGTTTCAAATTTGATTTGAGTACTAAATACTTCAAATACTTTGTATTTTGCCAATTTTTATTTTGTTACACTCTTTCATTAAATTTTGTTCTTATGATTAATCATAGATGCACTTATTGATATTTAAGTTTATTGGCACTATTTTTTTCTGTTTTGAACAAATGTAATTTAAGAGTACATAAAACACAAAAATATTTAAAAAAAACATACTGCCTACAACTGTCATTACGGTATTTAAATTTTTGATATATGATAATAGAATGGGTCGTGGATAAAGTTTCGTATTCAACTCACGAGTGTTTTGCTATTATCCGCTTAGGTTCCGTACTCCCCTCGGTCGCAATGCAACCTGCGCGGGTAATAGAAACTCACACTTGCTCGTCAAATAATAAAATATTACTCTTGAAAAGGTTGTAAAACCTATTAAATGTGTTGAGAGTATTTTTTTTACTTTTGCTACTTTTGGTTTAAGTTTCATGTGAATATTTTAACAGAACAGAATTTTTATGAATTATATAACAAATATAAAAATTATTTTATAAGGTATGTATAATGTTATTTTTCGTAATTTATGCTCCATAAAATTACGTATAATATATTAATCCGTGTATATTTGATTAATATTCAATAATTGTTAAAAATTAATTTAAAAAAGAGAGAATGAGTAGAATAAAACAAAGTAGCCCGAACCATAGATAATGAAAGGGTTAATATAAAAAATGATTTTTTTTTCTTTCTAATTAGACATCTATAATTTTATTTAAATATTCTTGGCAGTTTTCTTCGTATTTTAAATTTTAGTTCACATAGTTTTTACTTGTATATTGTTTACGTTATATAAGTATTTTTCTTTCTTGTTATTATAAAAAAATCTGTATTTAGATACGAATATGATTATGTAATTTTATATTCTTTGAATTCAAGAAAAAAGTTTGCGCACCACTGCTTTAAAGCAACTTACATAGAAAATAATTGTGTAATCCGATAAAAGCGCGAGCGTAAATTCAGAATACATCTGAGTTATATACTTGTTCATATACAATGTACAGTGTTTATGTACAGTCAAAGTTTCCTTCTTTATTATATAAATAAGATTATTTTATTGAATTTTATTGAATGAAACTATGACAAGATAAAAGTAAACTAAATATACTTCAAAAATCTAAAACTTTTAATTTCTCAGATTTAATTTCAACCAAACTTGTATTAAAAGTTGTTCTGTCTGTCGGTTTGTTCAATAACAAGGAAATTGAAAGTATTCCACAATTCCACTTAGTCGCGTGCTACACATTAACTTTACCACACGCCAAATTTAGCACGATTGCGGAGTCTAAAGATATATTAATCTTAAACTAACGTGAATAATAATATTTCGAGGAACCTGATTTTATCTATATTCTAGTAGTAATACATATCATAGAATCTTAGTTTCTTGTCCAATTAGTAATCTTATTACCTACTTACTTATTAATCATAATCGCCATATAAAATTTCTGCAGACCACAATTTCTTAAGCATAATCATAAGAAACCAGAAATAGTTATAGGCATTTACAGTCATGTACATGCTCATTTAAAATATTATTGCATTAACATTCTTCAAATAATTCCAATAATTAGTGCCAATCTCTACATACCTTAGTATATATAATCTACGCAATTAAAAACTCATTTTTAATCGATTTATTTTTCTATTATTATTGCTATACGGTGACTTGTAGACAAATTTCAGGAAATAGAAATTAATATAATTCCATTACATGAAGTAGTTTATTGACAGGTGCAATTATACGAATATTTTAATGTCCTGTGTCTTGCATACTACTAGAAAGTCTAATTAAGAAATTATCAAACCGAATTAGAAAATAATTTATTTATAATTTCTATTTTCATATTTATTTGGTTTACTCATCACTTATTGCTATTTAATTCAATGGAATAATGAATTAGCTAAAAGTTAATGTTTATAACAGGTATTAATACTATAAATTGTTGTATAATTAAACACTTCATATGTCATTTGATAATCCAGAAAAATTAAACATTTGTATTTTAGTAATAGATAAATAAAAATTTGATATTTAACATCAAAAATTTTGGAAAATTATAGGCTTTATCTGATATCTTAAAACAATTTCAATTATGAATTATTATATTATTATATTATATTTTGCTAATTTCTTTCAATTTCTAATTCATTCGTAGAGTAAGTAATCTTGATAATGTCAATTTTTATCTAACATTACCTCTAAGGTAAATTTTAAAGTTAATTATGTCTTTAATATCATTATTCATTATCATTATATAAAAAAAAAGTATTAAAGCATTAATAAAACATCATTCTTATCTATTTGTTTCGAATCATTACGTTCATATTCTTCCACAATTTATATTTTCTTAAATGCGTAGGACATAGAACAAAGCTTAAAAAGTGATAACTTTTTGTAATTGTAATTATCATGATTATTATGATTATTACTATCCCTAGAGAAATTTTAGAGTGCCTTATTCTTCAGATACTTACAAACACACCTTTATAAGAAATCCACTTGTGATAAGTTACTATTTGCGATTTATTTAACTAGATAATGTATTTGCACAAATTCGCCGTACAACAAATTTATAAATTACCCATTCAATGAATATGCCTACCATGGCCTCAAATTAATGAAGTGAAATGTAAATATTATTATTCACAGTATGAATTTGTATACACTTTCACAGAAGAATCATAGACAAGATTTGGAAAGAGACAGCCAGAAGACGACACAAAAAATAAAAAATGAGAGACTTGAAAAGGTAATAAAGTTAACACAAGATGCATTTCCAAATTTTTGCTAATCGTAAATGTTTAAGATAGTTACTTACTACTGACTTCACATATCTACAAAAATTTCTTCATATTTTTAGAATTGCTGCAAGTGGCATTGTATCCATCATTTCCTTTAATGCTATCCCATCCATCTCAGTTGAATATGAAAGCATTTTCAAATTTACTTATTTCTATAGCCTGAAGCTCTAAGCAGCAATGTAATGTATTATAATTGCAAATTCGCGAGATATCTATCTAGTAATCTGTCTAATCTTTAATTTTTCTTTTCGTGGTGTGAAGTACAAACCTGCAAATATCTCTCTTCACGGGAGAACAAAACGAAAGCAAACTTTAAACAACTAACTAAGTAGATGTGATTTACACGAAGATGACCTAGAAGTCATATATTTCTCAAGATAGCCAACCATTACAATTCGTCTTTTTAATTTTTAAATCGCTGATGAAAATTAACACCTTTTCTCTTTAATTTCTAGTAATGATAATAGTGGGAAACTTTAAATAATTTTAACCTATTTAACTTAAATTCTAACCTAAATTGAAATTAAAATATGGTAAATTAATTTTATATTAAATTATTTTAGGGTACTTTATTACAAACATACATATAATCAGTGCTCTTTTTGTAAAAAAAAAAGGAACGCTAATAAAGTTTTGCAATTTTATATAATATTAATTATAATTTAGTTATAAATAATATAATATAATTGTACTTCACAATTGTACCAATTGTATTGGTACAATTTGTACCAATATTCAGATTTTAAGCCAAAATTTTTTCAAGATATAATAAAAAATAATAAACCTTCTAAGAAAGGTGGTGGAACGCCGTTCCAATGCGTTCTATGACAAAAAGAGCCCTGCATATAATCATAAATATTGTAATTGATTTCTTCCCTGCTTCATTATAATTCTACTAATTATAATAATGTTTATGACCTGATTTTTTTGCTTGTTTGAAAGCTTGCCAGCTTTTTACTTCCCAAGGCTGTTCACCAGTCAAATACAAATAAAAGCCTCTTCATGTATTATGTTCTTTGCTCTGGTAATTGTTACCAGTGTATGTGCTCAGATTGAATGCAAGAGCGAACGGTAGCAAAACGACAAACGGTTGTCTCTTGTCTTGCATTCATCTTGTGCATGCAGCAGCGGCATGCATGCCTTTCATAGATACTTAACTTTGAATAGGTGTATGCTATCGTGTATAGATGTGGTTCCTATATGCTGTGTTACCTATATCGACTTAGATATTTCACCGATACCGTTGGCGACTTGAAAGTTTTACTTTCAATAGCATTTAATATATGTTGTAGTCAGACAACAGAAGCCATAACTGAATGTTATTCAATGTGTTGCGCTGTCGGATACGACTTTAAATTGAATTACTATTTTGATTCGCTTTACCACTTTTAATAATCAAACAAATAATGTTACCGTTACTATCGCAAATAAATTATTTATCATTGTTAGAAATCATCTTTCGATATTGCTTTATTCATATGGAAATGTTACGGTTTTCTTATATTTAGTATCTGGATGTTTTAATTGGGTTTTACCGATACAATACATACTGACAGCAAATCAATTGTTTGGTTATTGTTGTTGGCTATTCATAGAAGTCTCTGTATAAACAGGAGTTTAATTTAAGTTTCTTACTATTTGGTGGGTTTTGTTGAGAAGTACTGTTGAGGTTTTTATGTGCTTACATGCAGTTAACGCAAACTACTTGCGTAAACGTAGATTTAAAGTTGACGTAAAACTTTAATTTAATTTTTTAGTTAAATTTAATGTTAACATCCTTTTAAATTAAATGTTAATTGTTGGAAATATAAATAAATCGCATATATGGCTAGTCTTTTTAACTATCTTCTATTGATGTTGAGCTTAAGGTTGAACATCCATGTAATTACGTACTGTCAGGTATGTACCTACATACCTTTATACCATTAGAATCATTTCAAAATGAAATTAAATTCTACCTGGTTGCTACCTTCAAACTAAATTCAAAATTGAAAAAAAAATCTTATCTGAAAGTTTCCTCTTGCCATAAATTCTTGCGTATGATTTCAATGACATTTAAAATTGGTTTAAAATTGAGAATAAAACGGAAGTAATAAAATGAAATTAAGATAAAAATGTACTCGTGCAAAGAAAGACGTATTATAAATATCAATAATAAGTGTTGAGGCTATTTGCAAAATACTTCCACTGAGTAAATTTTAGAAGGTTAGTTGTGAAAACCACCGAAACTTGTATATATAACGCAGGCATATACAAATATGTAGATACATATATTATATTCATTTCACATATTTTAAAGAAGCTTGACTAGTCGGATGTCGGATGACCTCATCGGTCTTCTTGCTCATGGCTCATCTTAAACAATTTCCCAGAATTCTTGCATTCCTCATCCTTTCCCTCCGTCTGCTTCACTAAAAATTACCTTTGCTCACTCTTAATTTAATTTTACTGATTAACAATAAATCTAACTTTTATTTTCCATGTTACCCGTTTAATAAAACTAATCTCAATTTTCAAAATGGCCACACTCGATCAAAATTCCAAATTTAGATTTAATGCATTTTATTGCAAAAACGCATTTTCTATGTGTTACATGTAAAGATTATAGAAGATAATAAATTGACAAAGAAAACTTACCTTATTTGTTAAGTAACTGTATTATATTATTATTCCCACTAAATTCTTCGCAAAAATCACACAAACATTATCTGTACTTTTGTATTGTTTCCGTTCACATTAGATAACTGAACTATTACGTGAACTTTACTCACTTTTATATAATATTAATTTAAGTTCACAATTAATAAGAAAATTCTTGATATTATACGTACAGCACTTGGTTAATTGTCGATAAAACAATAATCACCTGTAGAAGAAAATGTTTACATTAAAAGCAAGTAATAGTTTGAAAATAAATTATACAAAATTAAATTTAAAACTAATGATAGCTAAAAAGGATAATTCAAATAAATATAAACTTACATTTTTTTATAAAAGAATAACCCGTAAATATATATTTTAAATTTTCCACAAACTTTTCAACGTGAAAGTTTGAACCAAAATACTCCCGACAATTCGAAATGAGCGGTATTCGCAGACTGGCTTAGCTAAAACCAGCTTAAAGTAAGCGTTACTTGGCGTTGGGCTGGTTGCTGGTGGGACAGTACATGGATACAACCAGATACAACACAAACGAAGAAGAACGCCGCCAACATCAAGCAGGTATACTGCGTCGCGCCGAGTTCACCTGTTCCAAGAGGTGACTTGACGAAGAGGGCCGTTGAGGTGGGGCTAGCAAAGCTTTAATAACGCCATAATTCCTAGCAATCACTATTCGAAAAGCAAAAATTAGTGACGTCTTCTCGAATTCTTCTTCACTTAACAGATTCGAGGACACCTTCCCATCGATTAAACTCACGTAGTATTCTTTCTACCACTCACCTTTTACCTACGTTTGTTAGTTGCCCTATGTCAATAGAGAAATAAAAACCCATATTGATGAAAAGTGGAATATTTTTTAGTAAATATTATTCTTTTCCATTTTCAATCAAGTAAGTCAAGTGTCACGTGGCCACCATTCCAATATTAACACCGTGCATAAGATGTTAAGTTTAAAAATTTTACTTTCATGTGATTGTGGGAGGATCATAGTACAGGAACCTTTGTCTTGTAAATTCATGCAGGTAGATCTTAAGTCAGGATTTCATGGGCTGGGTAAATTTTAAAGTCCCCGAGGTCGATTTATGTACAGTATAGTAAAGTTAGTTAATCTATATTTTATAAGTACATATGTGTATATCAAAATATATTAAAATAAAAATGTATTTAATTTATTCAATTAAATATTTATTAATAAAATGAACACACATTTAGATGAAAAACTAAGTATTATTTGATACAAAAAAATTGACATGTGTGCAAAAATGAATCATAAACAATTTTACCACATTGTATATTAAACCTTTGAAATTCTTAGCTGTAGACTCTACAGTGTAGAGGACTAAAAGAAAAGTTCTGACATGATATCATTAATACCTACAGAAAGTTTTTTAACACAAAAAAAAAACTATGAAGTTTCTTAGAATACCATGTAGTGTTGTTTTCATAAAACCACATAAAACAATAAAACACCAAGATTTTTGCAAATTCATATACTGGGTTAGTTAAATTACTTTCGCGAATATCAAGTCTGAATGTTCTGAATGCAATTAAATTATAAACACTAATTTCTCAGTTTTACTGCGAAACAGAAGTAACTATGTATTTATTCTAAAGCTTCTGTTTAAATCTGCTATCTGTTCGAAATGAACATTAATATAATTTTTTAAATCCCAAAATTTATTTCAAATGAGCGTATTTAAATCATTTGTTATTACTGAGTACTGACAAATACTTTAATATATTCGCATTCACATACCAACAACAAACAATAAACAGTTAATGCAACATATAGTTAATATGCATTGTTAAAATAAACTTTGGATAGTTCAACCGGAAGTGTTCTTCTATACCTACTGCAAATGTAACTACCTAATTGAGTATAATTTGAGGATTGATTTTTTCTCATCTTTTCATTGTTATCTTTTGTTTATTCTATCTATTCCAAAGTCAGGTACGGTATTCACTTAAAAATTGGACAAATGGCAATGTTCGTAAACATTTTTATTGTTTATAATATTATATATGTATTTAAAATTTGCGACGACTTAAATATCCGATATAAATATATATTATATATATTTTTTTCTATATATATTATATATAGTTTATCTAATTAATACCAACAAGAATTTAGTGTATTGATACATTTAAGATATATGTAATTATAAAGTTGCTTTGTTAAAAGTGCATTAGCTCAATTTCAAATTAAATGTAACCAGCTGTAGGTACAACTAAGCACTTACAATCAGTGGACAATTCACAATATTCACATTTCCATTTTGTGCTCAGACTGCTCAGTGACCTAATTACGAGCCGTTGCGTTCACGTTCATGTCACATTTTGGCGGCGAGTTATTCGCTCGCGGCAATGTCTGCTTGCTGGTTTGTTGCATTTTTTTCTGCAGGAAGGAAGACTAAAATGCAACAACCAGTCAACGACATATGCCCACCATGTATAATTATTTATGTTTTTGGTGTGACTGGTTTGACTTCCTAAAGATAACTTTCTCTCATGGAATTTGAAAATAAAAAAATTAAAAAAATAAATTAATAAATAAAACTTGAATAACCTAAACTAATAATTACTTTAGTTATTATACTTTAAACAATGGATTAGCATCATAGGCGTACCCAGCGAGGGGCAGAGGGGGGCAGCTGCCCCCCCCTAGATTTGTAGAACAATTACTGCGATTAACAAAAATTAGTATTCTGTTTTTAATTCTTGAAATAAAACCGCAGAAAATTCTGTGTTAAATATATTTTGTTCTAACACAAGAAAATTGTTGTTAAAATACATTTTTTGATATCTTTACTTTCAATATACACATGTTATAGAAGCAGCTGCCCCCCCCTAGAATCAATTCTGGGTACGCCTA
>JASKGN010008697.1:0-10064 GCA_030556245.1 Falagria sp. GC000072 | reverse complement strand
TGCAGAATTCATAAGCTTTGGGAGAACAATAATGCAAAGTTAAGGCAAACCTCTTAATACTATCGCTGTACCTTATACCCTTAGCTACCCTAAATGCATTAGAATTTTTATGAACTAGATTCTAGAGTCTAGTTACTAGAATATCATTAAAAGTACCTTCAAATTTACTTTTTAAAAGTTGTCGTCATTAATGTGGCCAGCCTTCTTAATGTTATTGATGATTTCTTTTAAGGAATTTATTTTAATATTTTGTCTTCTGACTTGTTGACCTAATGTTCTAATTTTTCTTTGATATGTACTTATTGTAGTTCCTTGTAATTCTGTTTGTACAGATTCACAAATATTTTCACTTGACTCCGTTTGTGTAGATTCACAAGTAATTTCAATCCACTCAGTTTGTGTGGATAAACAATTGGGAGTATTTGTTTCTAGAGTTACGATGTCTTCATCGTCTTGGCAAGTAGAAACCTTGATTTCAAATTCAGTAGAACTTATGTCATCATCTACTTGTTTTGGAGAAATGGATACTCTATTTTCAAACTTATCCACTTTTACTGGAGAAATAGAAATTCCATCTTCAACTTTTAAACTAGTGTTCAGGTTCAGTTATTGCAACACTTTTCTTCGAGTTTCTTCTTTTTTTCTGAGGAGAAGTAGGAAAAACTGATGACACAGCATTAGGCTTTAATCGATTTCTACAGTCCCCAAGTACAATATGTATATCTGATTTTAAAAAAATGCTCGCTACACAAAACAGAATGTTTTGTGGGTAGGAAATTTTCCTATGCATTGCATACACTCATCGTTGCAATCTTTTGGGATCTTTTAGTGGAAATCTTAGATAAAGAAAAAAAAATCTATTCCCTATATTAAAAATATTTCTTTTTTCTGAAATCGCAGAATTATTAAAATTGCTTTTCTATGCCTAGGCATTAAAGTAGAGCGATCTGAGCGCCACTTGACGTAGCACGGTATCGGTATGAGCTGTGTCAAGCAAGCTGTGCACGTGAGTTTCATGTAACCTTAATCCACAAGGTAATGCCCAGCTTGCATACTTTGATTCAGTTTGATTTAAAATTAAACGTATTTTTTCAATTTTTTTGCAATTTCAGAAAAAATATAATATGCAACTTTAATGCCTTGGTACATAAATAACTACTATTACTTACTTACAAAACTGAATTGAAGAACCTTTTTTGCTGCGGTTTCTACATCCAAATGCAGAACAGCAACACACCATATTGAAAGGATTGAGATTGACCAAACACTCACCAAGGAAGTACGGCAAAGAATGACCGATTTTCAAACCGTTATACTTTACTAACTTATTGCAGAACATACTTTTTACCTGTTTATTGTATACCTGGATACCGAGAATTATACAATAAACATTGGCATACCTGCAAACGAGCTTTTACCTGAATCATATCTTGATACCTATAGATATTCTTGAATGCAATGTCAGTCTTTCAGCACAAAATTCTTCATACCTATTCGAAGTAAATTGCAGCTTGAATAACATTATTATGTTTCTATTCCTTAACTTACCTAGCTGCCATAATTAAATATGGTTGAGTACAGTTGAATATGCAAAGTCCGTATAATATACTTAACACCATCTAAAATATCTGCTTGCTAGGTACGTAGAATCTTGTTATTGAATATGAAGACTTTTACACTCGACCGACACTAGAAACAATTTAAGATGGCAATTTTCATAGTATGCAACACAGTGCCTACTGTCTATGTGTGTCGTCTGTGTGAATGACCTTTCGGCTTCAAGATTTTTTCCAAGTTCTTCTTCCAGTTATAATATACTTCCATGCTTAAGTGACAGTTAATGTAGGCAACCAAGAACTCAACATAGAAAGGTAGTCGGGGTTAAGTGGTTAAGACTCAGTAAACAGATGGTGCAGTTGTTTTGAATAAAGAATTACTTAAGAATTACCTTGTGTTTTATTAAGAAGCTAATAAGCGTTGCTTATTACATGGCGTCAGAAATGGTCTGCACCAAATGCTTAGATTTTAATGGATTAATCTACATTAATTAATATTAATCGGTGAGAAGATAGCGAGCAAACGTGCTCTTGCTGAGCTAGACTGCTCTAACCTAGCAAGTGAGTGGCCGAACTGGAAACGCACATTTATGGTTTACTTACATGATCGACAGTGGTAAATTAATGCTTCCAGAAGCAACGAAATTCGCAAATTTCATGTGTATAATCGGGCAAAATGCTGTTGATATTTATAACACCTTGTTACCCAATGATGGAACACAAAATTCGTTGCTAGGCACATTGAATGCTGATGATGCCATAAAGCAAAGATCGTTGGATGAAGTTTTATCAGCGTTTGATTTACCACAACGGAATCATACAAATTCAACAGCATCGCGCAAAACAAGGGTCAAACATTTAGAGAATTTGAAACTGAAATTCATACACGGGTACGCTATTGGAATTTCAAATGTGAATGTGGTCAATCATACGAAGGCCGAATTCTTCGGGATCGAATCATTATTGGCGTCCATCATGATAAAAAAATTGCAATTGAAACTACTAGATGGTCACGATGAGGAACTGGTACGAGTCATTGACAAATGCATAACATATGAGGTAGCTAATGTGAATAAAGAATTATTGAATTCAAATCAACTTACAGTTAACTTGGTCAAAGCTGACGCAAATATGCAAGTAACATCAGTTGATGCAATAAATCGTTATTGCTTTAACTGTGGTGGACCATGGAAAGTCGGTCATTTGGAGATCTACAAAGCAAAGAAAATCATTTGCCAATCCTCCTCCAAGAGAGGGCATTTTAAAAAAATGTGTCGCCGGAATAAACATTAATCTTCGGAGTCATACAATGACAGCGAAAACGACAACAGCGTAAATTATAAAAAAACACATTGTTGCGGAACTTAGCTGGAGAACCATGCAAGGTAAAAGTAGTACCGTAGTAAAAGCCATAACTAACATTTCTAATTCTACTCACATTCGTAGATTTAATTCAATAAAGACAAAGTATAAACGCTGGACCAAAGATTTTATGATATGAAAGGAAATAGTTACGTTCAAACTTGATACTAGCGCTGACAATAATTCCTTTCCTTTAAAATTAGTTAAAAGATTAAACATAAATTTGAAAAATCAAAATAATAACCTTAATGTATATGATTATAATAATAATAAAGTAAACATTTTTGTGGTGTGACACAGCTAAAATGCTTAGATATTCATTCTAACATTGCTGAATTCGTTGTTGTCATGACTAGAGACCGGATTTTTAGGTAAAAACAAATGTCGTTTCAGGTACCTAAATAAGTAAAAAAACAACTAAAATTAGGTATGAAAACGAAATAAAATGTTAAATTTAGGTAAAAACAATTTTTTTAGGTAAAAAAGTTTTTTTAAATTTAAATGTTAAAAAAAATAAGTTTTAACAGGTAAAAACTATCATTTATTTGCATATGATATAATTTGTCACCAGAAAATCACAAATTATATCTTTTGTCGGTTAAAATATTTATATACGAGGAAAATTATCGCTCTACATCGCATGATGTGCGTGGAGCATATCGAATTTTTTTTTTCTTCTTCCGTGCACTCTTCTTCTTTATTTATATGTTTTAACATATCTAAATCAGGATTTTTGCCGCAAACAAAATTAATTTTATCTTTAATTACTTTGCCCAACGCGCCAGGTAAATTTTTCAGTTTGTTCTCTGCTAAACAAAATATTTCAAAAGATGATTGATATGCCAAAGTGGCATATATGCCACTTTCTTCTAATTTTTCTATAGTTTTTGAAATAGTGTTCAAATGAGTTTTAATATAATTTAATTCTTTGATTAAATTTTTATCTTAAAGAGCTGCCTTGGCCTCCTTAATAGCAATACTTTCATCGTCTGGCAATAAGTTAACAATCTGAAAATTAATTGTAACTAGTTATTGTTTAAATATAGATAAACTAAAATATTTTACCTTTTTTTATTTTGTCGATATGCTCAGAATAGAATAAAGCAACATTGATCCAGGAGCTCCATCGAGTGATAATAGGCTGCGGAGGTAAAGCTAAATCGGGATATGTGTCCCGATACACTTGTACGCGGAGAGGGGCCTTTAAAAATATCTGAAAGCAAATAATAGATTATTTATATTACAAATAGCGCCTTTCAACTGGAATGGGTTTGCATGACCGAAACATCATGCCGAGGGGGGGGTGTTGGAGATCGAGCGCCATGATGCTCGGCATCTAACGTGGAGCGTCGTTGTCGCTTATGCACGCGCTGTTTGCGAGTCTCTTTTTCAGCCCTGAGTAGCTGCAGTCTGCGCCCTGACGCCATTGCATTCGGTTCGCTAAGTTCACTTTGTAAGTTTCATTTAAGTTGTTCGTTCATTGAGTTACTTTTATCAATATATAATTATGTTTAAACCATTACACTGGTTGTTCCCGTGACTGTGCTTTTTATTCAATTGCAGCATCCACACCTGATTATTCAATTAATCTTAACATTTGGTTTATAACTTTATTTGTTCAAATACCAGACCCAATCGACGTACCATGGAGTTTTTCTGGAATTCCTCGTCCTGCGTTTCCTTTCAAGACGATTCTGGTATAAAGCTTGACAATTTGAACAAAGATCCAACTATTTGAATGTTTTTTTACTGACGAGCTTATAAATAAAATCGTTGTTGAAACAAATCATTATGCGGAGAAAAAAAGAAAATATGAAAAATCAATCTCGAGTAAAAAAAATGGACAGCAACTAATGCAAATGAAATAAGAACTTTGTTGGCTCGAGAGAGCATCGAAACACCATTTTTTTCTCGCATTATAACAGAAAAACGCTTTCATTTGCTGCTAAAATTTTTGCATTTTGTAAACAACAATGACTTTGATGCTAATTCACCAAACCGAAGATTATTCAAATTTCAGCCGATTTTGGATTACTTGAAGGAAAAGTTTATGAGTATTTATGTTCCTAATCAAAAAATGTTCATTGATGAATCATTGATTGGGTGAAATATATATATTCCCTCAAAAAGAAAGAGATTTGAAATGAAATTATTCGAATTGTGCGAAAGTGAACTGGTTATATATACAATTTTTTAATTTATACTAGCACCAGTACCCAGTATGGAAATTTCATTTACCCTGACGAACCTGTATCTAGTAGAGTCGTATTGGAGTTAACAGATTCGCTTCTGAACAAGGATAATTGTTTATACCTTGATAATTATTATACCAGTCCCGATCTTGAATTGATATGAAGATGAACAGATTGTGTTGGAGCGATGAGAGCAAATAGAAAGGGAATTCCAACTGAAATAAAATATGAAAAATTACAAAAAGGATATCATATTGCAATGTACAGGAGAAAACAAATGATATTGAAATGGAAAGATAAACAAGATATAGTAATGACAAGCACGATTCATGACGATAGTAAAAAAAATTAGTTAAATTAAAAGGCGGGTTCATGGTGGAAAAACGGCCTGTTGTATTAGATTATAACTCAAAAATGGGAGGCGTAGACTTGGCCGATAATATACTCCATTTTTTCACAACGGCAAGATGTCGCCTAAAAAAATATTATATGAAAATATTAGGCATTTTTTTGGATGTGGCTACTCTTAATTCATTTATTTTATACAAAAATCTAAGAGGACGTAAATTAAGTAGCTCAAAATGTCTTTCCGAAATTTAAAGAAAAATTGGTGGAAAAACCGATTGATGGAACGGTAGAACAACCATATTGTCCCGCTGGAAGAATAGTTGACTGCAGAATTAGAAAAACTTTTTAGAGGCCGATATAATTGAGGAATTTAAAGGACCTTCCAAATGGGTGTCGCCTCTAGTCCCCATACTGAAAGAATAGGGAGAAATCCGATTATGTATAGATATGACACGAACAAATCAGGCAGTTGTACGAGAAAACCACCCTTTACCAACGATGGAAACTGCCTAGGGTAAGCGTAGCAAGATACTTCAGTAAATTAGACATAAAGAATGCATTCCATCAGGTGGAAATACATCCCCAACCCCAAGTACATTACAACGTTCATAACATCTCGAGGACTACATCGTTACAAGACGTTAATGTTTGGGATTACATGTACCCCAGAAATATTTAAAAAATAATGACATTCTAGTTTATGGAAAAGACGAAGTCGAACATAATCATCGAGTCGAGAAGGTAATAAGTCGTCTTCGCGATAACAATGTCCTATTAAATGATTCCAAGTGTGTTTTAAAGGTTCAGAAAATCCAAACCAAATGAAATCGCAAATATATTAAATTGTATACTTCAAACCTTACAGAAAAATGAAGACTGGTACATGACAAAATTAAAAATAATTAAACTATGAATTAAATTATTGACATATAAAAACGAAAATGGGATACAGAAAATTATGTAAATCAAACACAGAAGAAGATAACAAAACCTGGACAGCGAAAAGTTAAATATTTTCCAAGTAAGTGATTTTATTATATTAAAATTTCCCTCGAACAGTTAATAGGCGCATTGGCAGGGGAAGTTGCAAAGTTGGACAGAGGACAGAGGTACAATCCATAAAAGTGCAAAGTAACAGGGAGTCCTCAGAGAATTTATTGCAACAAGAAACTTCAACCGTGACATTGCAGCAAAAGCCAGTAGCCTCGTGGCATTATATACCACTTCAACATAGTCCAGTAATGAAACAAATGTTATTCATCACGACCCAGTAAGAAATCAACAAACAGCAACAACAAACAGCATTTAGTCCATTGAGCATTAATATAGATCCATATAGCCCAGGAATGCACCAATTTTAACGCAGTATACAAGGCCTTCCTGTGTTTGATGGACCTCTAAATGCCTGGCCTAAAGATATATTACCACGCCAACAGATAGAGCATCTTGGAGAATTTGGGTCGACTCGAAAAAGCATTACGAGGCAGAGCTAAAGAATGTATTGAAGCAATGCTGATCCATCCGGATAGTGTCAATGATGCTGTAGAGTGTCTAAAGTTTATCTTTGGAGACTCAGAAAGTTTAGTTAAATCACAAACAAAGAAAATCAGAGAATTTCCTGCCACTTCGGAATACCGAACGGGTCACTTTGTAAATTTCTCAACGAAATTTGAGAATTTACGGGCATTTATTACCCACGCTGACTGCAAGGAATACTTGGGCAATAGTCTTCTGCTTGAGGAATTTGTGAATAAGATAACATTATCCAAACGCATAAACTGGATGGAGTATGCCTAAAGTTTAGGCAATGATTCCACAATAAGTCAGCTGTGCGATTGGGTTTGCAAAAAGGCACGATTTGCGGCTATGGTGTCTCGTTCAGCACCATTCCCGACACCACCTTAGGCTGACAAACCAGTTTGCAAGAAAATACAAAATACATTATTACATGCTAAAGATTTCGCAACTCCAGCAGACAGGAAACAGTTGTACGAAATGTAACGATAGCCATCACTTGCAGTGACGTTTTCAGGACTGATGGATAGGGGGACACAAAATCAGGTGCACAAATAACTTTAGCTAGAAAAAGAAACTCTACCGTAGAGTTTATCTATGTATAATCTTCTCTACAGTAGCGCTCTATGACAGCTCTAGCAAAAGAAAAAATTGTACTGTGCTCACATGTTGCTACACAAGCCTATAGTCAGGTCTGCCAGAGTCTGGTTTCACGTGATCAATACAAAACAGCTTCGCACCGAGGCACTGTTTCCACGGCGTCTCTGATTTTGTACATTGATATATGTCTAACCGGGCTACCGAGCTATAAGTTAGTTATGGCACTGGAAGAAACGCAACGGGTGCTTTCCACTAGACCAGTGTTTCCCAATCAAAACTGTTCCGCAATAAAAAGGTTTAGCTTGATGTTAAAATGTAAAGGAAAATGTTTCTCGGCATTGTTTGTTTCTATAATAGTTATAATAGCACCCTTGGAAGGTATGTTTTCCATACTGCACTGCCTTGTCTGCCGCAATTCAATATGATATTCACTTACGTGCGTCTGTGCCATAAATCAGTAGTCAGCTGAGAAATAGAGCTAAGATATTTTGTGTTTATAGTTCTATTTGACGTTTGCATTCATAGAGGGTTTTTACATGTGATTGAAAACACAGTTAAAAAGATAAAATACTATTGTGGATATCGCTGATTTAAACAAATGATGGTATAGTTTAATACATATATTGAAATATATTCAAATAGTAAAAGTATATAAAGTAATCGCATAGATAATAGATCAAATGCAATCATGTTAACTTAAATACGTCTTCACACACTTGCTACTTCGTTCAGACTGGTTCGTACCAAAACCCTCGCTCCAGACTAGCCCTCTATATATAACAATAAGAATAGCAAATTCTTCTCTATTCTATTCTTGTACAGTCCGGTCATTAAGTCCACTCGGTATCTGCTTAGTACAGTCATGCATACACACACACACACACATATCCCACATTCGGCCATCCTCAAAATCATTCGCCCTCGGATGATGATTTATCACAAATCTATCGCTTTATATATTCGGCACACGTACTTGTTTTGTTTGGTCCATCTAACCTGTCTAATTTTTCGACTTTATAATTATTGTTGGGTTTTACTTTCGTAATCGTATAAGGGCCTAGATATTTGTTCTTCAGCTTAAGACCCATTTGTGTACGTTTGATCGTCAATAACTTATATATCTCTGACTGTCGTCTATTCTTGTTGTATTGCTTCTGGTTTTCTTCTTGGATCTTCCTAATGCTTTATCTCGAAATTCTTGTCTTTCTTCATCGTATTGTATCAATATTTCTTTGTTCATTATTTCAACTATATTCTGTAAATCTCCGATCCTCATCTTGGTGCCTATCATTATTTGGAATGGTGTGGCGTCGATGCGATTTATTCTCTCTATTTGGCCGTTTGCTCTTGGTTGGCCAACTGTTGTCTTCACATGGAGGATGTCTTCGTTTGTACAGTAGTCTGCAAACTCTTTCGAAGTAAATGCAGAACCATTATCGGATACCATTCGTCTTGGATTACCAAAATTTTAGATTGCGAAGTTAATCTATTTATTAATTAAGCGGTCGTCGTTGATCTTGTAGGGTATAGCCATACAAACAAAATAATAGCAAAAATGTGTTTGTAATTTTTGTGTGTGGACTCAACGGTGCTAACTGGTCGACACGATAAGTGTCTAAGGGGACAAGCATACATGGCAAGCATAAATTAGCAAAAATTTCATGTTCAGTTCGCTGGACAGCGTAGCGTCCTTTCTCATGTTCTACTTTAATTATTTCGTGTTGCATCTTTCTGGGTAAGGCTAATACTTCTTTGCCATCGATGAACTTGTACAATATACTATCTCGGGTTGTATAGTCATCGTACAATCGAACAATTGTAATGTCACATGCCAACGCGCATATTTTGGAACTAAGTCTTTTTTTGTCATTGTTCTTTCGAATGCAATCCGTCACAATTTTGCAGTGTTTACCCAGCAAATATACTCTAAACTTTTCTATTGCTCTAACTACAGCAATTACTTCTAAAGTGCCAATCACATAGACAGTAGTGCAAGGAGAGTGTAGTTGTAGTGCAGTGGCAAAACTCTAGAAGCATGCATTTGCGTACAAGCATTCACATAGACGGTAGTGCAGTGGTAGAGCGCTAGCGGTAGTGCAGAGCTTTTAGCTTTTACCATGCACGCTTCCCAACGCTCATGCAAGCGCCAATCAACGCTAACGTTTTGACGCATGCGTCTTTTGAAAGATGTATTTTTATGTATTCTGTCCTTGTCAAGTCATTGTTATAATTGTTGCTCGTGAATGCTCGTATGTAATTGCAAACTAGTTGTCCGACTAGTTGCAAACTAGTTGTCCGACTAGTTGCAGACTAGTTGAAAACTAGTCGTGCGACTAGTTGCATACCAGCTTGCAACCAGAATCGCAAATCAGTTGCCCCGTGTGCGGACGGCCTAACGCACTCGCGTCAGTATGGAACTCAGTCTGAGCGTCTTCTTCATAGATTTTTAATACTGGAGGGTCAGTTCTTAAGAGTTTCAAATGCCAACTTT
>JASKGN010008691.1:0-17740 GCA_030556245.1 Falagria sp. GC000072 | reverse complement strand
TTGGTCGTTCAACCCATTTACGGAAACAAAAGGCTTATAAGTGCTAGTTGCGCTTTGCTCCCAGCTGCGATTGCATTATTGCACCAGGTCATAGTAAATTCATATATAATAGGAGTTTAGTTTTTTTGTTGTTTTGGTTTCGTTTTCTAACTAAGAAAGAATTTAAATGTCATGAGAGATTTTAAAAATGAATGAGTGATTTAGAGATGAAGAAATCCTTGATTTATTTTGCAAGACAAATTTGGTAAAAATACAAAATTATGAAAAATCGAGAGAAGAAATACTAGTTAAAATTGTGTGTTTCTAGTTCTTAGAATCCACCTACACATTAAATTTGGATGAGTAAACTTTAGTTATTTTTTTTTATGCATGAAAATTATCGCAAAATTGAGTAATCAATAAATGTGAATGATTAGTCATAGGATCATGTTAATATTGAAGCCTCTTGTGTATTGTATAATGCTTTCAAAATATATGTTGGACAACCCTGTTTTATTAAATTATTGAAAATCTTTTGTGATTTGCAAAAGTTACTAAGTACTAGTGATTAAATAAATTTATAATAACACCTTACTATAATTTCATACATACAAATTAGCAACAAAGTCAAGAAAACTTAAGTCAATATAACTAGTTCATACTTACTTGTTAAAACTTATCTTATTACTTATATAATTCCCATTTAATACATAATTATATTTAAGTTCGTATTAGTAAATAAATGCGGTCGCGTTTGCAAATTGATATAGCAGTGGTACAGTGCTTGCCACCAAGCTGTCTCGCCTTTTCTCCAGTTGTCTCTGACTGTATATCTATAGCTATCTAATATACAGCAATAATGTTAGCAGCACAACTACAAACAAACAACTCTCCTGCAATGCCGTTTAAACAATAATAAGCGAATGTGTGTGAACATGCGCACGTTCAAATAAGCAAAGATGATTTGTATATATTTGAATGTTGGTTGTGAGCATGTGTGATGAGATTATCATTGGATTGTCCCTTTAAATATGTCGAGATGTAGATGTTGATGTGGATCTACATGTACTTATTGTATATGCAAGCTAACAAGTATGTTGTATGTATGTTCATGTGAGTATTGTGATTGCGATTTAAATTCAAAGTCGTACATGTTTTGCAGAACAAATGGAGTAGTGAGTGTTGTTCATTGTTCTAACTTTTGACTTCTTTTTCTTCAAAATAATAATACCTATAAACTTGAAAAAATTTATTAAATATATTTATTAAAATTAAATAATTTAAGTTAAGTTTGGACACACATGTCTCAGTATTTAAGTTAGAAGCTTTGGTAGGGATTCAAAGTGACTCGCATTCGCTTCTCATTCTCATACTGTGCTTAGTTCCAAGCTTACTTCGTATGCACACAATACTAACTCCTCACAATCAGTCTCAGTGTTGTTCGTTCGTTCCTTGCTTCCTCTAGTTAGCTAGTAATCGCGTAGTACAATTCTACCCGTCATACTCGCAGTCGTCCTCCCAGTCTCAGTACGTTCGTTTCACTTGCTTATGAGCGATGGTATGGAATGGTTAAAGTCGCGGAGTCGCTGTTCAAAACTAGAGTGTGCGCTCGCCGCCGGCGTATATGCAATCGCGTCTCTAGGATGGTAATTCCGCGAGGGTTGCGATTCGCGCACTCCTTTGACTCCTAGGCTCTCACTTCCAATGCGAGTATATTTGTTACTCCAGTTCGCGATACTTCTTCATTGTGCGATTACAATTCGCAAGGACTACAACGCATATGCGAAGTGATGTGACACTTATTGTGATTTAGGGGTTTGTGAGTGTGCTTAAATAATTAAATTGAAATTATTACAATTTTTATAAAGAAATGAAAAGTTAAGAAAATGTTTTTGAAAATTTTATTCGGTTATAAATGCAACCGTAACAAAACAACGAGAAGTGTGTGCTTGACTTGTTGTCCTTTCGTTTGCTGACTGATTAAACGATCTAATTAAGTATGGAATACACGAATCAGTTTATGCACGGCAATAAGGGCACCACAGCCTTTTGGAAGTACACGAACCAATGCGAAAGTGGGGTGAGTGCTTGCTTCTTGTTCTTGTATGTTTCTGCGGTGGCATGGCATTTTATGTAGCGAGTTCACCCCTCGGTCGTCGACGGTTCAGTTCTTCAGGTCCGT
This sequence comes from Falagria sp. GC000072, assembly GCA_030556245.1. NCBI lineage: Eukaryota > Metazoa > Arthropoda > Insecta > Coleoptera > Staphylinidae > Falagria > Falagria sp. GC000072. Next base: position 15,579 of record JASKGN010008691.1, on the reverse strand, counting down.
AACTTCCGCTTTTGTAACGACGATGGTTTTTTCTCTTTATCTAGCTTAGCGAATTTGTTATATATGTTAAGTCAAAGGTGTATTAAGCTATATATAACTTAGGATATGTGAATACATCTATGGTTATAAAATATATAATGTACCTAGTTCATATATTATATACGTTTATGTTCACTAACGTGAAGGACTAGGGCAATTTTCTAGAACACGCATTGTCACTTAATTCATTTCCGTTTCCCACGCGCTTTTTGCTTCTTTGTTTTCTTATTGGTTGGAAATACAACTTACGAAATTTATATTTAGCATTTCCATCGTTTATAAATGTCAGAATTATGAAATTTTGAATGGTAAACTTTTCGTTCTGTTTCTATTAATATGTTAATTATTTGATATTTGAAACTTTTTGTTGATATCGAAAAAAATAACGATAAAGTTTTAAATTGAATTCTTAATTCCAACATAAATTTAACTTTCTCTGAATGCAACCAACGTTCACATGACATAAATATCTGCGTAGTTCACAAAGACAGAATGTCCGAATTATTCCATCGGTATGTTTTCAGTTTGTGCATATTCATATTCTAAATGTTTAATTCGCCGATGCCAATTATCCAAATAAGATATTCTTGTGTATACTATGTATACCCATACATTTATAACCAATTTATTATTAATAAACTTCGATTAGAACGCACATAAATAAAATAACATTGTATTTCCAATCCATGTAAATTATCATATCATAATGACCGAGTAATTAATTATCGTTGCGACATAATCATTAATTATGCTCCATTTTTTATTCCAGAATCATTATTTCCAATCATACACTACTTAAAATATATGTATTAATAAAGCAAGTCGTTTGCTCCATTGCATTTTTACAATAGCTCTTGGAAAATTAAATAATTTTATAATTCGTAGCGATCATAGATAATTATCTCGGTCTTTCTTATTCTTATTTCTTCACACACATACAAGAAATAAATAATTTAACTATGTAAGGAACAGAAAACAGTAATTTTAGTAAAAATTCAAATATGTAACTCAAGTATATATTTAGTTGAATAAATTGAATAAATATAATTGTTCACTTGTTTTATTATTTCTTGTCGAATTGTCAGTGTAATTGTGCGGCCTTTGCATCAGTATTATTTATCTTATAGTTATACCGCTCATAGAACTTGCGATTGCGAAACGAATCACAACATAATATAAGAGTAGCTCACACTTATATACTATGTATAACGTTCTAAATAATTTAATGATTAATAATTCAGGCGACTAATATGTACATTGGTTCAAGAGTTGTTACTTGTTGTGCTCTCGACTATTTATATATCTCTCACAAATCACAACTCTTAGACACAAAGACGTAGAGTAGAAGTAGAAAACTTGTAAAACTTGGTAAACGATCGTTATTAGTAATACGTACATTGTATATAGTTTGCTAGATAATAATATGTATCGCGATGTGACTACAGTACATATTTTGATTGAAGGATATATTTAATATTCAGATGCGAATTTGATTGAAGGGATGTCTCATGGATTTTCAACGTGGATGTTGATAATTAACTATTTAACTTTATTTGGGGTTGGAATACGAGTATAATTGTCACTTCGGGGAGTCTTATAGTGGGAAAACTACCATATTGTTTTGATTAAGTATTAATTTTCTAGTTTTTGTTTTATCAAAAAATTTATTTGACAAAAGATGAAGTTTTTAGGAATATTAATTCTGAGGTAATTTAAAATTTCGAAGTTCATGTTCTTAAAGTTACTTATTTGAAAAATATTAAATTCAAATCAATATTTTTAGCATTTACTCCGTTTTTTAAAAATTACATCACAATTCACATAAGTTCGTTCGTAGAAAAAGTACAAAAGCCTAATATCTAAATAAAATATTAAAAACCAACGCAAATCATTTAAGAAAAATAGATATAACTTAGTTCATACATGGACCCATAACAAGTTGTAAATAATACTCCAAAGGCGAGAATTTGTAGATATGTAACCACGTAACGAGTTACAAAGTGCTTTCCGTGTCCTGTCAAGATCGGACAGCTTGATGAATAAGCAACACTGCTCGACACGAGCACAGGATTGATGAATTATTTTTTTCGACTTGAATGTTTTACCTACAACAACTACAGAACCAATATCCCAACCAGAACAATCGTTTCTGGTATTTTTACTAGAAGGATTGAATCCTCGCACATCGAAAATTTTCGTTGATATGTGGAGTTGCATTTATTATTTATCGACAAGCGTCGTACCAAATCCGATTGACTTATATACGCAGCGCCTTCGAAAATATAAAGGAACTCATTCCTGCTCACACCTCCTTGATACATCCACGCGATCGTTCCATTCTTGAAAAGTTTAGGAAGTATTGATGAAATTCCACGTTTTACATGTAAATTGCAAAAGCAAGCAATAAATCAAAATTCGAGAATTTCCAACACAATAATGCACTTGCAAATTGAACCAATTCCATTTTAGTATATTTGATGTAGTTTCAGTTCCACGTTCATTCAATATTCATGTTAACATTTCAATTTCCTGAATTCTACAAAAATCGAATTAATTAAGCAGCACAGTATCGTCTTATCAACGTCGGCACAGGTTACGGATTTGCGCTTTACGAATTACTAAATTAATTATTCATGTGTGCATGATACAAAGACGTAAACGCGCTTGATTCGCATTATCATGTGCAACCCCGAAACATTTCTCAGAAGCATTTCCTTGTATTTCCTCGCGAAATGTAACCGCGTTTCTTCCCATTTCCCTTTTTCCGAATTTTATCCTGCTATCTTGTGTTTCTTAAGTTACTGCTTATTTACAACAAAATTGCAGCGGCATGTTTTTCATATCGCCTTTTTTCTTTGTCCGTGGTATATGTGTTAGGATATCTGTAGGGGTATAAGTATAAGAAAGCTTCCTTCGATTTTTACGAGTTGGTTGTGGCGAGCTCACGAGTTCGCTATAAATTTTTTGGGAGTCGAGCGAAAAGCGTGCGATCTTTCTTCGTGGAGAATTCAGAAACCCTTAAGGTTTACACACAGGCAATAATGTAAGGATACATAGACAACAGGAGGAATTCCAGCAAAACATTAGATGGCGAAAGTGGGTGGAAGTTACTGACTTGAGGACCGTGTGGGGGGATGATTGTGATCGCGATCGTTTCTTGTGTTTCTTCTTGCGTTATACATTATCCACGCGGGCGATTTATTATTGCGGCCACTCTCTTAAGTGACCATTCAGCACTATTCTATATACCATGGGACCAATACAGTAATACCTTCAATCCCTGACGATGGGGCACATAAATCAGAATTCCAATATCGTCTTTTTTGCGGCCAGCGCAGAAATACAACATCGTAACGGAACGAATGAATATAACGTCTCAATCGGAATATGGATGCTTGAAAAAGTTGCATGATGCGCACATTATATTCATATTCTTTTGATATAGGTACATGCGCTTGAAGTGAATTCGTGCTGCTGGCCGAATGCACCAGCATCCATCTCATCATGATTTTTCGGCGTGGTTGATTTCGTGATTGCTCGCATGTTTGAAAGTCAAAAGAGGAAACTCGTAACGTGTCGGCTGCCATATTCGAACAGGCGCGTTATTAATATTAACTGTGGAAATGCGATGGTCCATTATTGCGAAACGCAAACTCAATAAAGCTTGATAAGGAGATGAAAGTTATTATTATTTATGATATATTGATTTGACATGGCATCAATAAGATTAATTGAACACCATTTCGCCATCAATTGTTTCTATATATGTGCAATGTTTTGATTAACATTGTAATGTCGATTTGTGTTCTTCTTGTGTAACAAACTTGTTTTAAACGACACTGAATTAGATATCAAAATTTGAAATTTAATTAACGTATGTTTTTCCTTATTAGTACTCAAGTACTGATGGTCCACTTCACAATTTGCGAAGCATTTTAGGAGATAAAGAAGTAAATTGCAAAAAATTCCAAGGAAAGCATAAAATTTATTGACAACTTTTACTTTTTAGTATGGCTCGGATGAATTTGCTCATGACTCACCAAGATACACGTCGCCAGTGGCGACGGGTACAGGGTACTACCTCGGTCCCGATGGAACCACACCTGGTGCTGTTGGTGATTGGCCCAGCTCATACTCGACACCGTATCAGCCCTATGAACCGTATGGTCTCACACCTGAAACTGATGCGGCGCAAGGATTGCCACCTATGTCTTCATTCCGTGCCAATGGAACCCCGGCAACGACGGTTCCACAAACCAACCCCCCGTTTCCGCCACATAATGAAGGCATTAGCAAAGCATTAAGCTCAGTATGTTTACTTTTCTTTAATCCCTTTATCTGATTTTAGTTTTCCATCAAGTAAGTACATCTTGTTATTGTTTCATTTGTCGTGTTCTTTTTTAGATTTATCCAATAGCAGAACAAGCCAGTGCGAGTAGTTACAGTTCGGCGCCATCGACGCCAGTGAGTTCACCGCCTCCGTTGGCGCCGGCGGCTTGGCTAGGAAATCACAATGCCACCGCTCATTCGCCACATTATACGCAGGCGGTTCCCAATAGCGGAGCGCCTCAGGGTATACACATGGTAAGCAGCTCCGTTGCAATTTGAAATTTTGCGCAATTTTGGAGTGTGTTATGTTGATGTTTCCATGGCATTTCCTTTTTTCATTTCTGTTGCGTTCTGTAGTCGCCTCGTTGTCTTCATTTTCATTTTATTTACTGCATGGTGTTTATGTTTGGTTTTCTTTTTTGTTTTTGTAAAGCCCCCAGCTCTCGACGCGCAACGTTTAGACGATGCCATCGTATTCCTTAGGGATCATGCCGAGGCCCAAGTGAGTTTTATTTTAATTTCCTTTTTTTCTTTTTCTCTATTGATTTAATTACACAATCCGCCTAAGCATGTTAATTAATAGAGGAGAAATGCGAAAATTAATTTTATTATTCCTGATTTAGGGAACACGAATGGAAGAAAGACTGGATGATGCCATTAATATTTTAAAGAACCATGCGGAATCACAAATCGGCATGGGGCAGCTACCGCCAGCGTTGGCAGGCACACAGATGAATTCCTTAGGTGGATATGCGCCACCACCACCAGAATCACATCTACCCGATCCCGTCAAAGTCGAAAGAGCGACGTACAATAGTAGTATGTTCCTTGATATATTATCGTCTGCACAAGCTTTAACAGTGTCGTTTTCAGAGAAACGTAAAGAGCCTCCAGACAGTGACACGAAACCTTCGAGCTCCGTCGAATCGGCGAACTCCACGAGTGGTGTGCCCGGAGGCAAAACCAGCAAGCGAGCGAGGCGATTGTAAGTTGCACTGATCTACCAACTTGTTGGCTGTTTTATTATCACTTAATGCTTAAATTTTAATGGGACAGGTGTTTGCAAGTATTTAATATTTGCACACGCCTGAGACTTGCTTTATATAACGAGATGTTTGTCAATTTATCTTTAGTACGAATGAAGAGGAAACTGAAACTGAAGAACCAGGAAATAAGGCCGTGCGCGAAAAAGAGCGCAGGCAGGCCAACAATGTTCGTGAACGGTATGTAATAGCACGCTGATACATTATTTTCTAAAGTTAAAATCCTTGAAATTCCTTTTTCAATCTCGGGCATTCATTCCAAATTCGTACCAAAATTCATTAACGATTCTAATAACAAGCACAGGATTAATGGTTTTATCTTATGTTTGTTACTGGAATTTCTTGAAGGTCCATATTCATAATTGCAAGGCAATGTTACCCGCATTTAATTTATATCATTGTGTGTAACAATTGTGGTGCAAGAATTGGCCGGAACTTTTTTTATATTTACCACGCAAGCCCGTGTATAAACATAAAACACACAATTTTATTATATTTTATTATTTTGTTCGTTTGTTGTATTTTTACATTTTTTATTATCTGCCAGCAGCATTGGTTACAAGTTTACTATAGATTATACTATAACTTATTGACACCATTAATCTTAAAATAATTTTTATTTTTTCTAATAACCCGTTCAACAAAATTTGTATCTGTGCAATTTGAATATGGGCCAAGAAATATTTTTGTATCTTCACTCTTACTTGTTGAAAAATGTTTTATATAATGATAAATATAATCTACTAATACTTAACTTATTACTTATAAAACAGAGTGAATTACCAAGAAGATATGTAGTCTTATAAATTATTTTCACCATTATTTCATTATTTCCGTTCTCAACAACTTTGCGTGCTATTACAAACAAAAACAGAAGGAACAGTCAAAATTCTTAATTAATCTAAAACACAGATGAAATTCACAATCGTAAATGGTTCTTACAGTGTGTTAATAAAACATGCCAATCATTTAAAGAGTTGAAAACTTCTGATGAGAAGAATCAAATTTTTAACACGGGTTTAGTTGTTCCAGTGCGGACGAAACGGAAGAGGGTGATTTAGATCCCGACCAAAAAGCACAAAGAGAAAAGGAACGGAGACAGGCTAATAATGCTAGAGAAAGGTGCGCTTTCTTTATTTTATTTTTGACTTGACTGATCATTGTATCATTTTTTGGCCTATATTCATGTGTGTACTTTAGCTAACTAAGATCACTAACTTTATGCTCATGATGAACATTTCTGCATATTCTCAATCGATTATTAGACACCTGGAAGGTTCATACTTCCGTGGGAAAACCTTGGAATAACTGGAAAATATGCAATAATGTTATTCACAAGGAATGTGATAGTGAATGCCCAAGCTCATAAGTTTATTTGTACAGGATACGCATCCGTGATATTAATGAGGCTCTCAAAGAATTAGGCCGTATGTGTATGACGCACCTGAAGACAGACAAACCTCAAACCAAATTGGGTATCCTTAATATGGCTGTTGAAGTGATCATGACATTAGAACAACAAGTTAGAGGTAATTAGGATATCCACTATAGTCTTACTCGCTCAATCATTTCAAATTACATAAATATCTGAAAAATGTTTAAATTTATTCTTTCCTTTGTAGAACGAAATTTAAATCCTAAAGCAGCGTGTTTAAAACGACGAGAAGAAGAGAAAGCGGAAGATGGACCAAAATTAGGAGTTGGTCCTCCGCATCATATGTTAGCACCACATTATTCCACCATACCTGTAAGTTATATTAAAATAATTATATTTTTGTTTAAATTGCGTAAAAATGAAAATCGAGTGTTTATAACTCAATTAATGAATTAAACATTTTTAATAGTTTTAAATGTTTTAGGGTCCTCCGCCAAACTTGCCTCACAATCCAGGCCAGCCACAATAGCATTGCTAGATTGTCCATGATTTGTCATGGCACAAATGGCTCTTTAGCGATAATAACAAATACAATGAATGCAAACAAGAAACCTAATATAAAAAGAAAACGAAACACTGTAAATACACTCACAAGACAACAACGCAGTTCTACAATATTAGTAAGAATTAACGAGGTATGAATCACGAAACCTAAGAACAAAAGTTTGTACAAGAAATTGAAGGTAAAAACAATGAAGCTCTGGGGCATCAATTTACCTAAATGACGGGACTTAATAATTAATAGGAAAATCATCATTCTCATCGATCGTTCAATATTCGCCCAAAGGTGGATACTTAATAATAGACGCATCGTCATTACTATTAATACTAATGAACAATGATAGTTATATTTTTTTAAATAACGCAAAATGCAAAACACAAAGTAATTTAACAAACTGAAGAAGAAGCATCATCATCCGAGTTCAGTACTGTAGTGATAATGTAATATTAAGTTGAATAGTGCAGCGTTATCAGTGGGCGAACACAGCATTTTCATAGTTTTTCCCTCGTATATGGTTTAAAACTACTACACATGACAAAACACTTCGAGATTACTTGTTATATGTCAATATGAGTCTCTCTAGGTATCTAACTATTTATCTTTCGCCTCTGTATACTTATTTTAGTAATTTACTTAATTATTTTATTAAGTGCCAAATGATGCTTACGTATCGCGATCTCGCTATAACGAAACAAATTGAAACTGTTGCCATTTATTTAAACCTTTATATTATTTTTTTTTACAAATAATGCATTGCAATGACTTACAAGACATCACAATAAAAAAGTTGTAAAGGGCTGTTAACATAAAGTAAAAAATGTCAACAATAATTTACATCAAGAAATCTAAGCAACTTTTGACATTGAGATTTACTTAGATTTCTTACGTATGTATATTTATTTTGTAATATTTTTACTGTTCATCTTTTGAACCATATAAGCGTGAAAAACAGACAACTAGAGCGCTTCCGAATGTATTTGTTAAAGGAATGAATGGGGAGTACAAATATTTTAAAATTGAATTAAAAATTCAAGAAAGAATGTTCAAATCGATGAATTGTATTAGAATTACGACGTAACATTATCTAACAGTTTGACAAGTTTGACATAATATTACGCCGTAATTGGGCTTGGAAATCATTGTACATATATATAGCTCACGATTGTTTTCTTACAAAATTTAGTGACTGTATAAACTATATTTTGGCCCGCCCCGATGTTAGCCAGTCTGCAATCGAACTCATGTCGATATAAAGCATTGTTTTGTACAGTTGTTAATTATTGGTTGGCGGACATCGGTGGCTTAGTTGGCCTACGATATAAACAGCCCCCGGCCAATTACCCCAGTTTATGTATTAAAATTAATGAAGAGTATGATATAAAAGATAAGTACGAATGTGTTTAAGATATAACGCAAGTGAAAGCAGCAAATATTAGGGTGAAACATGATTTTCTTTTATATTAAACAATTACTTATGGAACGTTACAGAATATACAATATGAAGCAAATAATGATGAGCAAGGAAGCTCTGAACGTGCAAAATCGACTTTTAATCTTGATTATTAAATTTCGAATAAATGTTACTGTGCAAAAAGTATTTTAAGGGAAAATCATCTATCATAATTTTACAATTAATTATTATCTACAAATAATACGATTGTTTTTCCCCTTATTACTTTTTTATATACATTATAAATATTATACATAGATTTATTTAAGTAATTGATAACTTTATTATTTTCCTAGATTATTATCTTTACAATAGGAATGTAATTTTAGTATGTTTAAGCCAAGCATTATTTATATATTATTGTTTTTATATAATTTTTTTTCATTGTTGAGTTCGGCCGACTTAGTTAATAGTTTCTGTTGAGTTAAAGACAATTTATTTTTCTTTAAATTTAATTAACTTCATTACACAAATTACTCATTGACACATATACCAGTATTAAACTCATCAAACACGACACAGTAAAAGAAAACCTTAGCCAATTATTACTTAATTATAAACAGTGAATATTTTTTGTATTCAAACACCGGTGTAATAATCTAGACATTTTTATTTGTAGCTTATTTTCTTGATTAGGTAGATGTTTTGTGGCAGCCGGCATATTTTTGTTTCTTTTAACTTTATATCGTTTATTATGGGCAGCACAAGCAAAATGTGGTTGGAAACATACACAAAGATAACAACACAAATCTTGTTTCATCGCATTCGAATGCATATACAATTAAAACTAATTTTGTTCCATTTACATGTGGAAGTTTCTTTATGTACAGCCAATTGTTCATTTAATATAAGATTTATATTTTTGTAGAAAGTTGCAAAATGCGGAATTTTACATGACAAAATTAAAACTGATTCAAGTGGAAGTGTATTAAATATAATGAAACTAAAAAGTGATTTGCTTACAACTTGTGCGATTAATGCTTGAATGACAAATACAAATAATGATACAAACTTTGAAACATGAAAGAAATCCTGTAAGGCTTTTGAATTATGATATAAATATCAAAAGCAGGCAAATATTGTATAAACGTTTAATAAGAAAAAAAATAAAAACGAATGTGTTTTTACGTATATATTGAAAATTAAGAAAATATTTAAATGAAATAAAAATATTGCGTGATGAAGATTATAAGTTAGGTAATTCATCTAGACATTCAAATGATTATCAACTATATGTAATATACAATACGTACATAATATACTATGTGCCATTTTTCTAATTTGTTGTTTTTCTATTGTTGCTTATTATACCTAATTAGTTTTTTTGGCTGTTTTTTTACCATTTGGATAAATGGTAAAATAAATTAGCTCAACAAGTCTATATTTTTAAAGTTCATTTGCTAGCGTCTTGGACAATAAATTTACAGCTCTAGATGCACCATGTAAAATCAATGCCTTTACCTCATTGATATTATCATATTAAAAATGGGTAAGCAATTAATTATTCCCAAACGGCAATATAACTGTCGTAAAATAAAGGAATACACAAATTTATTAATACCCCATCAACTTTTGATCATTTTATTTACATTTCAAGAAATATTCCAAAATTTACAATATTCAATAATATTTGGATTGATTTGTTTCATTTAAAGGTGTTGGAACCCTTAAAGGGGTCGTTCAGCAACTCATTTTAAAGATCTTTCCAATGGTAAAAAAACTTTTGAAATCGGTTTATAATTTGATGAGTTATGAGCAAAAAAAAGAAATTGGCATTTCACTTTCGGTCACTTTGCCGCACCCCTGGAGGCGGCAGACTAAAGTTATCAATCTCGTCATCAAGAACATTTATCTACGCGTCATTTAAACCCGAAATGAACACCTAGTTTAATTTTATTAAACGAGATATGAATTTTTACAATTTTTGAGATTTTGATCGGCTTATTTTTGATAACAGGCATTTTATGGCTAGTGTATCTTGTAGATTTTGACTACCTGATTCCAAATCTGTTTTTCGATTTTTTCAAACTTTTTTAGTTTTCGAGATATGAATTATTTTAACGAAAATTACCTCTTCGCATTTCTGCTCTCCTAATACTCCTGATACAATTTTATTGTATACTTACCTATTTTAACACGTAAAATTTAAAATGATCCAAATTTAATTACGGCAGTCTTTTAAGAGATAATTTCAAAATTCAAAATGGCTTTTAATCACAATTAAATTGTTTATCTTTTGCCAATAATACTAATTTTTTCTCTTGATTTTCGTGGTACATTTGTGACAATTACCATGTTTTTAATTTAATTTTAAAATAATCAGAAACTTTAATACAATATCTAAAATATTTTATTCGTCACTTATTATGTAAAATGAGTTGTTATTAACTATATTAAAGTTATGTATATTTGTTTGCACCCTTTCCAATGCCCCAAGAAAATTTAGAATCGGTTGATAATTTCAAGTTATTTCCGATAAAAAAAATTAATTTTTTAGTTTCGTCCACGTAGCCGCCCTCCTGGGGGCACCAGGCCTAAACGTCTGATCTACTCCGGTAGCGTATTCGGGGGGAATTCGATTGAGCACAAAATTAGCCTCCTAGCTTAGTTAGGAACCGGGTTATCGCAGAAAAACTCATTTGGCTCTTTGGGGGCGATTTTTGCCCAAACGAAATGGGATACGGAAAATAGGACAACAGGATCCTTATTTAAAAACAGAGTTCTTCAAGACGAAATAGCCCTAAATACCATATCTTAAAAACTATGTAGAAAATGTCAAATTTAAAGGGCAAAAACGCCCCTTAGAAAAGTTGCTGGGGGCGGTTTAACTCGCTCATTTTAAAGAACTTTCTGAGCCCTTTCCAATTATTCATGAAAATTTCGAATCGGTTGATAATTTCAAAAGTTATGGCTGATAAAAGAAATTATTTTTTTAGTTTCACAAACAAAATTACTTATTAAGTAGGTCCTTAAATTTGTTTTTCTCCTACTTCACCCCACGAATTTAGTGGTCAGAAAATTTAATATAGACAATTTGAATTTCGCGCGGTGGTAACGTAATTTAAAGTGATTACGTCACGGTTAAATTACGTTACCGTAATTTACGCGGTAACGTATCCACATCTCTATTTAAATATTTTCCAAGTGTTACATTTGCATCGATATCAACAACCAATTCAAATCCAGAAAGTTTTCAATATCTTCAAGATTCCTGTATATTCAACTGCATTCAAAATAAATCCTAAAACGTGTTAAAGTAGTAAATAGAAAAGAGAAGCAAGAAAAACTACAGGTATTATTTGATAAATGCATACCTTTCTTTTTATATTTGTTATAATTATAACCAACAATAATAGTTTGTTTAACTCCTGCTAGTCCTGCTTAGTACAAAGTGGTACAAAGAATATTATAAATTTTTGATTAAACCACAAAGCTAAAATCTAATATAAAAAGCAAGTAATATACATTTATATACTAAAATTATATGCCCATTTCAAGTTATTTAACAAATTCAGTTGCTGTTTTACAACAAAAAGAATTGTATTTCAAATAAATAAATAAGTTTTAAAATTATTAAAGCAAATATTAAAATAACAGTACTTGAAATCAGACAGTATATAATACATTTTAAACACTTTCTATAGTGTAAAAGTGTATATACAAATTTGATGAATAAAATGGTTAAAACAATCAATTTGATTAAATTATTGTTTAAATAAATTATTAATTTTCTAGGTTTGCCTGTATGCACTCGACACAACAACTCGAATTATAATGGAAATTACTCGGAAATTATCAAGTAGCGTTTTGCAATCAAGGCTTTAGTTTCTTTAACATCAATACATCCAGCTATTAGTGCTTTGCTTGCATCTGATACTTTCCGAAATTGAACATAGCCACAATCAACTGTTTGATTCCAATTTCTAATAATTATTGTATTATTAATTTCTCCAAATATTTGAAAAGCCATCTTTAAATCATTTTCGTCGACATCTAAAATCATATTAGCTAATTATTATTTTTATCCCATCATCTCAATAATACTATAGTATTATTAGATACATGTATACTAATTACCTCTATCCAAATTTTCAACAAGAACTGTGTTATCTTTTGACTCATATTCTGGTTTAACCGAGTTGTATTTTTCAATTTTCATTTCGTTATTATCAATTACAATTTTTGAGTTTAACACAACTTCTGCTGTTGTTTCATTTGCAAATTGAACACAGCATGCATTTTTGAATGCTTTTGTTGTGAGATCTTTTACTGGAATAATATGTTTATGAGCAACTCCCAACTTACGGATTTCTTGAATTAGATTAAGAATTAATTTTAAACCTAGAATAAAATATTAAATAAATAATTGAAACATTTAAATGTAATGTATTAATTACTTGAGATGCCTGAAATATATAAACTTGCATTATCATCAATTGTTTTATTTGCAATAGGTTGATATACTCCATCCACTCCATCCACTTCATGTAATGTTATTGGAGAATTATCTATTTCATTTAAATCGGATTCTAATGCCTTAAGTACTGATGCAGCTTTTATAAATGTAATAATAGCTGCATAATTATTATTAATTCTGTTTACATTATATACTAAACCAAAACTACTAAATATATTCCAAAGTTCTTCATTTTTAGTGCCTGAAACATAGAATATGTAAAATAACTACTTTCAAATTTCTTTGTATATTTCATATATGATGTAGTTTACTTGGATGTAAATTTTCTACAAATAGACAAACGGGCTGTCGCTGATGAATTTGTGTATGAATCCTTTTCATATTAGGATGGTTGAAATAATTATTTTCTGATGGCACTTTAATATTTAGAACAATTTCTTTAACAGTAATTGTTTTCATGGCAACAAGACGTGCAACATCTTTTTCATTTAAAATGCCAACTAAAGCGTACATTATAGACTTGTTCATTTCATCATAATCGAAGATTACACAAGTAACTGTACAATATTTTGATAATTCCTCTATAATAAATTTCGCCTTTATTTCTAAAAAATTCAAAACTTATAATTCTTAATAAAACTGATGTTTTAAGTTACTTACTGGTTTTTACACCATAAAGCAAAATACATGTATTTAAATGCACAAAAACATACTTATTAAATTCTTCAATTTCAAATTCTTTGTGAAATATTTTCACTATTTTTGTAGAAAGAGCTGCTCGAACACTATATATAGAATCATACATGTAAAGACTAACATTTGAACTAGGAAGAATCATTTTATATGTAATAGTGCCAAATTGTTCCATTGCATTTTGTAATTTTGGTTGTGTAACATTTCTTACAAGAACAGTATTGTCTTTGGTGAAATCATAAATAACTGAAACTGGTTTTATTTGAATTGAATTTGATTCAAATGTTGTATTATTTTTAGCAACCATAGCATTCAATGCATCTAATCTATCTTTAAACCTTAATGTACATGTGTGATTTTTAATTTTACAAGCATTTATAGCACCATAAGTTTTAAACTGTTCTTTTATAAGAATTTGATCGGATTTATTCACAGGATGAACAGAAATCGTTGCAATATATATTAAATTTTCTGGTTTTCGAGGAATATTAATGGGCTCAGTTAGTTCTTTTGTATTATTATTTAACTGCAAACTATTTGGTTCAACTAATTGATTAATTTCTGAAGGTTTTCTTACATTAATCTTTAAAATAGCTTTGTCTGGTGATTTAGATTTTGGTTGAGTTTCCAACTTATCTTTCTGATGATTATTACAAGTGTTATTGTCAGTTATACAAACAACCTCATTTTCTTCAATATTTGTCTGTTCTTCTTTGATAATGGGATATGTATCATCTTCAATAACAATTATTTCATTGTTATTACTTTGATCATTTTGAATAATTGTTTGTTTGACTTTTTTGTTATGTGTTTTATCATTGTGTTCCGAATTAATTGCACTATGATTTCGCTTTAGAGTCGACATTTTTGGTATTTTTTAGAAAACTCGTTTATTTTTGTTAAAAGTTCTCACAACACATGTGGTTTTAACAATTTTAACCTTCCCAATTCCTTATCATAAAACTAGAAAATAACGCGGCAATTTCTAAAATATTCAAAATTCAAAGATATGAAAAATGAACTAAATATATTTTTTGTTTATTTACCGTCCCAAAGTGTGTTATATACTATTAGAAAAGTACATAACGATCGAAAGGAAGACACAATTTTCTACCGGCCCTGTAGGATTTGAACCTGTGCTGTTCTGAGCCAACAACTGAAGTGAATATATTTTTGTAAAAGATTTTGTGTAAGTATAATAAAATTATATTTTTATCATGGTTATAATCATTTATTGTTTAAACGTAGCAATTATAATTCAAATTGGAAAACATACAAAATACAATTTTTTATATATCTTTACATCACTATTTTTTCGGACTCTTAGGTGCAACTTTCTGAATCATCTTTTTCTTCTGTAAATTACCCTTATTCATTTTTTTCTTATGAACTCGTCCGGAGTTACTTTGCGAACCTTGGAAGGTTTTTCCAGGTGAACCACTTTTCCTTTTGTTTTCATGCTGCAGTGATTTGCTGAGGTTCACTTTTCCTCCTTGCTGCTTTCCCTTAGATTGATTTATTGGTCCTTTTGGGGATCCCTTATCATTCTTAGCCGATTTTAATGATCTTTTTGGTGGTAAAACTTCCACCTCATCCTTATTAATTACTATCTTAGATTCTAAAGCTTTTTTAGCCTCATCGGAAGTTTCGAATGTAACAAAACCATAACCA
>JASKGN010008688.1:0-11909 GCA_030556245.1 Falagria sp. GC000072 | reverse complement strand
CTGGGATATAAATTAACAAAGTCGAGTGATCTAAACATATGTGTAAAAATCAGTGCTTTTTTGAATATATTTTCAAACAGAATAAATATGCTTTTAATAAAAAATTTCATATGGGAACACGTTATGTACAATTAATTTCTCTTTCCATTGCGTTTTGAATGACAATTTTCCGACCTATAGTTTTCATTTTATAAACTATTAAAGAGAGGGCTCAAAACTTTTGAAAAGGTTTTAGTAGTGTAATTAAGTAATTAAGTAAAATAAATACAAGGGCTTAAAAAATATTTAAATTTTTACTTTTGTAAATATAACTAATTCAATAAAATTTAACAAAAAGAGAAACATTTTAATTTAACAGTAACTATGTGAAACTATTTAATGTACCAACAACCACGACACACGCTCATCTAAACTTTGAAAGACGAAGTTTTCTCCTTGATGAAAATTCTCAAATCTGTTGCTTGAATGGGAAACAAAACAACATGGAATCTTCAACTTCACAGCTATAATATGCACTTTGTGACGTTCAATGAAGCATACATAGCTGTTGTTCCAGTCCAAAAGTTTCAAACATCAAATGCCCACAAAACTTTAATCAAACACCAAATTCTCTCATCCTTTCTTCATTCTAAAATGGCAAAATAACAATTAAAAAAAAGACACAAATATTAATTATTTATATATTTCAACAAACTCAAATAAATTTGGTATAAAATCAAAAACTTTCTCAGATAAAAGCTCCTAAGGATTTAGAGTAATGTACAACCTTAACCATCAGGGTATAGATAAACAGGAGTCCAGGTTTAGGTTGGAAGACGCGTGTTGAGCTCAAATCCGTTGGCATTTAAAGCTCCACGCTCATCATCTCCCGTCCGGACCATTAATCATTTTTCGTGCCGGTGGAGCAACGACGGCACTCAATTGATTGATCGATACGAGCAATCCATCGTTTACCCACACCACGAACTAAGGCAGTGATGAGGGTGAATACACTGTGAATTGCGAATCTAGCAAAAACCGAGGAGCGAAGGTGAGTAAGTAATGACCCATACTTCTCCAAGAGGGAGCTGAACTGCTTTCCCTGTCTTTAAAAACCAGGACGTGGCACATGCATTTATATCCTGGAAGCGACCTGGACCAGTTCGTTCTCTATTGATTCAGTGTGGCACTGGGTCAACAACTCATGCTGCGCTCCAGGACACGTACTTTCCCTGTTTTGCATTTAGCTAATATTATAAATACCTAATACACACAACACACATATAAAAAATTCAAAAGGTAAATTTTTTTAAAAATTGTAGTTCCAGTTTTAATTCTGGATTAATGCAAAAAAACTGAACAGAAAATCATCAAAAGCAGAACGGAAAAAACACGTCTAAATGCAGGCAGTTCATAAATTGCCACAAAAATATTATGGCATGGTCGCGGAGCATCTACATATTCAGAGTTCCCAACTGACTTTTCATTTGTCGCAAGATTTATGATTCCTCGAACACAAACAGCTTCTCCTGTTTTTCCCCTCACTTCTTTTGGCTATATGGAAATGTAAAAGGTCATACTTGCGTCCATATGCATGTAGCAGCCATTTGCATTGCTTTCCCTTTTTCCAACAATTTCCTTCGTGAGCGTGCAACGAAAGCATTTCAGTTGTCATTGAGCTGTACGTGCAAAGGAAACTCAAGGAAGGCGCACGACCTAGCTAATCTCAAACTACCTTAACCTTTAAAGCTTCTAAAACCTTTAAATAAATCTTTCAACTGAAAAAAATTAAAATTCCATTTAATTCAAGGTTATTTGAATGGTGTGTTATGTTTTTATGTTTTTTAAAAAAAATCTAACTTTAATTTTGTAGATATTAAATGTTTGTTCCTACAAGCCATCAAACTGATTTGAAAATGTCATACGCATGCTCGGTTGGATTTTCACCGCTTTTTTCAAATTACTTATGCATTTGACAGTTTCAATTAGAAAGCTTGTAGGAACAAAGCTTATGTTTAGTTTACTTTATGTCAATTATCAAATTTAATCAATGTTTCAGTTTTCCATTTTGTTTTGGAATTTTAAAAATTCGCTAATAGCAAAAATTTAAGATTCAAAGCACATCAATTTCTTTAGTAAATTGCAATATGTATACATATATACATAATGATGGAACTAGAACGAGAAATGAAGAAAATTCCAATGTAATATAGGAACTGTCAATATGCGACGCACGGCATTCTAATATATCATATCGAAATTGCGTTCGCGTCAATCTGCTTCTCATTCCTCCCTCATCCCTTCCGAAAGTAAACTTTTGCTATTATTTTCACGCTTCGAAGCATGAATGAAACTCCTCCGTTTTCCTCCTACTGTTTCCACCTAACGCCCACGCACTTATTATTTCTTGAAACGTTTGCTTTGACTTTTTCACCTAATTAAAATGAAATTCAAAACGAGAAACAAAAGCTTTGACAATTTCATAAACAGACACCAGAAATAAAAGTGTTATTAAAATAAATTACTCGGCATGACAATTGAAAATAGAAGCGGTGTGAATTTCAATTACTATTTAAAAATGCAATGCATTTAAAGCGACAAAGAATTCTTTTTAAATAGATTAGGAAACTTTCAAAGTCTTAAGGATTTGCCGAGCTTTCCGTTCGGAAAATTCCGAAATCCCTTGATGTCAAAGTTTTCTTTTCTTCTGCGGCTCAAGTCTACACTTACTCTCTCAGCATGCAGTGCAAAAGAACAAAATGGAAACTGTAGCTAGGACTTCTTGAAATATCTGGCTGTACAACCATTCGATCCGTCACATTTATTTTGCAGATTGTGATATTCAATGCTTCGCTAGTCTTATCTGAAATTTTATGTTTTAGCCAATCCTTTTCTTATAGTGCTTTTAGTTTCTTTCTGAATTTACTAAAATATAAGTAGTACAGGTGCAAAACAATAAATTTCTAGACTTCAAATTTTTTGTTACGTCTTGATTTAGTATCATTTGACATTTGTTCCACCATTTTGTTCTGTATTTCAAACTGCGCATGCTTAAATAGTTGTAAATCAGCTGATTTGTAGCTTTAAAACTATTATTTATTATTAAAGGTAATTTCAATTGTCAAAAATAGCAGAAAACATAAGGTTATGTTATGAAAAGCGGGAAATTAAATTGATATAACGAAGTGAATTTCTAATATCATGCAAATGAGAAATCCTCACACTTTGTGCCTGCATAATTCATTCATTCCGAGAGCCAACATCACCGGCCACAGCGACGCCAATTGCGTGAAATGCAAATGAAATCAAAATTGTTTAATTGAAGCAATTAAAGCTTGAATAGGAGGTGAATCAAAATGCGACTTTATTTGCACAGAGACTTTCCATAATTTTATATTAATGAGGACGATTTTTTAATATTTCTTTCTTTGCGACTTCATTATATAATTGTAAACAGAAGTTAACTTTAATTAACTTTTCTTAGAGTTTTTTATTAAACAAAAAACTAGTATACATAATATAATGAGTTAATTAGAAATTTCCACTTTTCCAAGTCGTATATCACCCCAACCCATAATTCACAATTCTAAATTTCATTTTCTTCACTTATCTTCCTGCTCCACATTAACCCAACATAACGACTATCAAGCCCATCAAGATTAGAAATTCAACGACCGGGCGTTCCACATTGGTGGCGTCTTTCGGCATGCATGTGTGTGCCATCCATGCGATGCGTATGGAAATCTAACGTGATTAAAATTCTCGACGCGCGTTAAATCCATCAAGAAGTTGGAGGCGCGTGGAGGCGGTCGCCCGTCGCGCGGCCGCTCCATCCATTGTACTCCCGCTGGTCTTAAGCGCGCGTCGAGTTAACTCCAATGTCGAGATAATTAAGGAATTGTATTTCCACGCCAGGTTATATTCTTCTTCTTCATTGTCTGTTGCTTCTAGAAGGAACGAGCTTCCAATTGGGACTTCTTACTTCATCACAATGTGTGAAAACGTGTGAACGAAGCGAATCAGGTTCTTGTTGTCTGATGAACTTGTCTTAAATTTATCTGATTGACTAAACTAATTATTTAATGGAAATTAGATAAAAGCGACAGATTAAAACCGGAAAATACATTAATAAATGTACATAAATCAAAATAATAAATCATGGTCTTTATTTAGTGTAACTTGTCATTTATAGATGGCGTCAGTGAATTAATCAAAACTTAAAGCCAGCCCTGTTATTTATACAAATAAACATAAAATTACAACCAAACGAAAATGTTTTATGTACGTTGGCACTAATTATAAACTTTGCTCGTAAAATAAAGACGTACGGGAGAGTTTAAATGAAAATTTGATTAAATTGCAAGTGTTTCGGCAACGTAAGGGCCGCGTTTAGAAACACGCACAATACGAGAACAACTGCGATGAGGCTATACAGAGGGTGGCTGAAGGTATGTAAGGACGAAAGGTAGACAAGAGGTTCGGTTGTTTTATAGCGTGAGAGTCGTCGGCCGTGTTTGTTTGGTTGGTATATTGCTAGCTACCTATGGAAGCTACTAGCTCAGTGTTTATTGACAACGTTTACGGTTGAGCGGCAAGGCGCTAGCTCGGGTAATTTCAGCTTGAGGCACAACACACAATTCGCACATCGCGATTCAATTGATCGAAGTGGTAAATGCTCATGATATCAATTCTAGTATCGTGATATTGTTTTAATTAACTTCTAGTACTATATTGACGTGTTCTACTGGTTTATCGTTTGAGGGGCTGTTTGGATGTTGTTTGTGTATTGCAGATGGTTGATATTACAACTAAACGAAATTCGTTCAATTTTTTGAATCATGAACATTTGGTTTTTTTTGTTAGCTAAAATAAAAGAAGCGTTTTCATGGTGGCGTCGTAGGCGTGAAATTTTCAACCAATAGGAAGCTAGCATTTTTTGGCGCCTTCACCGTGGTATGACAATAAAAAAATGCTCGCTTCCTATTGTTTGAAAATTTCGAGCCTGTCAAGCCTGTCACGCTTACGACGCCACCATGAAAACCCACCTTTAATGGCATTAATCACATGCTTATTGTACATTTATTCAGTTTTTGTAGTTTTTGAGTTCTAATGTAGTTAGAAACCAAAGTGATACCAATAGAGTAAACTTACCACTTTTTATCAAAAATTTCTTATTGCCAAAATATTTTTTATTACAAGAATTTTGATATTAAATTAAAAGGTTTCTAATATATGTGTATTATATTATCGATTTAATATTTTAATTTAAAACTAATTTGCCCTTAATCCTTAACCTAATTCTAGCATGCAAAGAGATTCTTGAAGCCTTGACATTTGTTTTCTCATGGAGCAAATTGCTAATATCGAAAATATGAGGGGCTGTTATTTTCTTCCTTCCGATCAGCTATAAACAAACTGTG
This sequence comes from Falagria sp. GC000072, assembly GCA_030556245.1. Taxonomy (NCBI): domain Eukaryota; kingdom Metazoa; phylum Arthropoda; class Insecta; order Coleoptera; family Staphylinidae; genus Falagria; species Falagria sp. GC000072. The sequence goes on along the minus strand of JASKGN010008688.1, from coordinate 6,510 downwards.
GGGTATTAATAACGAAATGTGAATTGCTTGTTAGATGTCGTTCAGAATATTTATTGATTTAATACAGTGTTACTAAACATCCTCAAGCAAATTTCTATTTTTCTATATTGTTTCCTCTTATTGCAAAAATTATGTTTTTTATTTTAGATTTGAATTTTTTATTAATATAAATAAATGAATTGTAAATATAAAATATAATAAATTTATAATTTTGAGTAACACTGGAATTTTCGATGGCAGCTGTTTTGTGCAAGCAGCAAGGATTCATAGCAGACTCATGGACACCTTGAAAGTTTTCGGGAGCGTCGCTTTGTCAGTAGATTTGGAGAAGGACTATCTTGATGTTTCCGTTTCTTTCGAATTAGGGAATGGCTGGATTATGTCAAGGGCAATTATAACGGGAGCGTATAAATTTTATTAGCGGACGTGTAGAAGAATCTTTACTATTCAATATGAAAATTCCACATAGATACTTTCAAGTTCACTTTTTGTTCAAGTCAATGAATAAATTCTTATCCCGTATTAATATAATGTTGTGTATTAAACTTTATTACTTTTGGTTATTTACCAAAAACCTTTTCCTGAAAATTTCACATTTTAAAAAATAGATTATCCCCGTTATTAATAAATTAATATTTTCAAGACGAAAATCCTTGGCAAATACAAATATCCTTAAATGAAAAATATTTGTATCACTTTGGGAAGATTGCTAAAAAAGAGGGATTCCACGAATCCTTAAATTGTGCTTCCTTGTCACGTCAAACCCTAAGCAAACCCAAAGAGTACTAAAACATAGATCTTTCCTTTTAATACAGTAAGTTATCAAAATTTTTCAGAATCAGAAAAACTTAATTAATATTTTTATTTTGAATAAGTAATATTAACATTTTTCAGAAATAAAAAATCATTTCAATCACTGTAATAAATTTCTCAAAAATTAGTAAATCCAAAATTTAATAGTAAGACTCTCCAAAAACATTATATAAATTGCAAAATGCAATTTGATTTAAACAGCCAGTAAAAGTAATCCCACGAGAATTTCTGAACCTAAAACCATCCATACCTGGTACTCATCATTCCTATCGTTTTCAACACACGTCCATTTGCTAACCAAACCTTTTCCAAAAGTTTCCTTCCTTTTCTTATTCGCTTCACACCATAATTTCTCCCCGAAGTCTTTTTGTTTCCTTTTTCTTCATTTTGTCACGATTCTCTGTATACAGAAATGTTCGTTCAATTCATGTGTGCGTTCTGGTTCATTTTATTCAAGCGTATTGCTAGCATTATGTGAAGTGCCATATCTACCTATACCTATATATGTGCTACTCATTACGTCCTGTGCAATAATCCAGAATGAAATAAATTCGGCAACATGTTGTACGATCTGATATGCCATATACCTATTCGTTGCTATAATCATGTTCGACTGAAAGAAAGATTCGGCACAAACAAGTTGCTCCAATTATATATTGACGGCTTTACATAAGAGTGTAGCAAGCATCTTTTGTTTTGTTACCTTGAAGCTAATAATGACAGTGATTCAATTTGTATTTTCACAGAAAGAATGGAAACAGAAATGAAGACAATAAAGAAAGGAAAGCAACCAATTTATTTCAATGATTTCGCAATAAACAACAGTATAAATTTTAATTACCTTTTCTAGATATTTTAATTGTTGTTTTATATTTAAATTAAGAAATAAGAATTTTTAGAAAAGCAAAGAAAATCTTCGAGTTTCATTTAATCAATTAAACATGCAATCAATCAATAAACATATAAAGTTATTCCTTCATTAAAAAATTATTTACTCCCACTTCACTTACAAATTAAATTTGTAATTCTGCCTGAACCCAAAATTAAGTATGATTACAATCCTACTTTCAGATCTTTCCGATTACAATATAAAGTGCATAATCGAATTAGTAGTTAACTTTTAAAGTATCTTAATCTAAGTGCTCATGTATATAATTATTTTGTATGATCTTTTCCGTCTGTGTCTTTTGATTGCCTACATGGAATTGAATCGAATTGATTGGATGTGCAATTAGAGGGGAACCAGTTTGCGAATTGTATTGAAGGCTCTGATTATAATTGCATGCTGGAATGGACGTGCTGTTTCGATTCCACCTGCTATTGCTATTTAGGAGTAAATACAATGAACAAGCCAATCAAGTGAGTACACAAATGTTGTAATTGTTTAGAATCATTGTTGGTCTTGTTTTGTTGATTTTTAAAGTTTCACTGAAATTTATAAAAAAAAATTAAATGTCATAAACTTTAACAATTTATGAGAAAAAGTATGTGAAGAGAACTTTTAAAAGCGTTAATTTGCATCTATGCATTTTAAATTCGTAATAAACTGAAGTATCGCATAACGTTATGTAGCTGTTTGAAATTAGATAAGCTACATGAAATGCGCTTCGTTGTAAATACGTTTGTCGCATTATAATATGCAAATTAAAGTGCGGTGCAATATGCGGTATTAATATTGCCACCGAGAGATGACATTCTACTGACTTTTCTCGTTTGATATTTCATCTCGATTACACCCCGTATACGTATGTTTGCTTTCTGTCAAAACTTTTCCTAATCTACATTATTCAACTCAAAGTTTTACTAATAATTAATTACTTGTTTTATATTTATTTCAAAATGCAAATTAATTGTGAGATTTTTTTGTTTTCTTTAGATTTACATGCTGAAATTAATTAGAAACAATTATAATAGGTGGTATTTTGTGAGAATAGATACTGATTAAGTAAGCCAAAACCAAAGTGATTTTCGCTGATTTACAGCTTGGTTTATTGATTAGCAAGGGCCTGGTCTATTAGTAGCTTGTTGCAAAGGTTGCGTTTATTGTGTATTCCCTGCCACCCCCAGTTCCTCATTGCTTAATCCCGCAGTGGCATGATATGCTGATGCTAAGCAAATCACACACAAAAGAGAATCGACTCAGCGTGTCGAAGTCCATTAGGAGACTAAAATCGGAATTGACATGATCATCCTGTTCATTTTGTCTATTTAATTACTTGTTTATTTTTAAACAGAGATTCATTAATTTTTATTTTTATTTAAAAAAAGCGTCAGATAAATTGTTGTTTTGTATTTTTAAATTATTGAATCATCAATTTGATTTATAAAATTAGCTGTAACCGGTGCACGTTGCTGCACCAAGAATTTTTTTTTTTTAACGTAATACCCATGGATATACTATACATTTGTTGATGTTCTAACTTGGGAGCAAAATTGAACTGTGACGTCAGGCAATGCACTCCTAATGTCACTATGATCTGACAATCTGTGACTGTCAGCGCAATAGCACACTTCGCTTCCAGCAGATGGCGCGGGTGCTGTTTTTCAAATTAAAAGCGTTCAAGATAATTGTAAAAACTACTCATTTCGTCTGGAGGATCATAAAAATTAAATATTTTTTTCCTTGTTTAATTTGATTGCTACCTTAATGTTTTTCTATGCTTTAAATTAATTGTTTTATGTCAAGTCTGTAATGTTTCATTAAATATCTTTTTATACCAAGCAAATAAATACATTAAGAATATAGATCTAAAAGAGAAAATAAATAAATCAACTTGTAGTTAAATTAAAAAATACAACGTATCATCAAGCACACAATGAAAAAGTAAACAATATGTAAACAAGACAAGAAATATAGCATCCCTATGCAATATAGGTATGAATGAAGTCCCTTTACAACGTAAGCAAAACCATTCGTTGAACTACCCTGTTCCAAAGCGTCAGAACGTGTATAATTAACTCGTAATTAAAACGCCAGGATGAAACGAATTGTGAAATGTTCATGCCCTGTTAATTAATAAGTAATGAAATGATGAAAATATTAATTTGAAGAATTCAGCGAATCTAGGTTACAACTTATATAATTAAAATTATTCATTTATAATAAAACTCATTAAGAACTCTTTAAAAAGAAAACTAAAGCTAAAATTAGCACAAAATACCGATTAGTGTCCTACAATCCATAAAGGGATACTATCTATATCCATTATTCTATTTTTAATACCAAAAACTAAGCCAAAAAGTGAAAACCCAATGTGTACAAAAGGCTTATATGTAAGAATATTTGCGTGCGTGCGCGGCGGCGCAAGCGTCGGATCGTCAAACATTAGCGCCGGGACGCCAACCAGTCTGTCTGCGGCCGCCAAGGTCGCCGGTCCCGCGTGCGCTCGCCCGCCAACACCGCCAACAGTAACATACACTCACTCACTATCATCCCTATAGTCCGAATCAAAATACGCGACATGTGCGATATGTATGAGCGGTTGGTCGGCATGTGCTGTCATCCGCGTGTTGTCCTGTGACTTTCCTTTGGAATCCTGTCACTATTGAGAGTTGCTCGTTATTTAAGGATTAGATAATAATAAACTGGAGTGGTAGTAAATGTTTAGGAAGTTACTCAAGAGTACACACATTCAATATTCATGTGGCGTAGGTGTACCAATTCGATCCGATCACATGTGGTTTTAATGACGTCGAGGTTGTATTCGAACCACCACGAGGATGCTAATTGAAACTTTGCAGGATAAAGAGATGCGGTGCGATCGCTGCATAATTGACGTTTAATTATCAGATTAATTAAGTAACTGTTTTGGAGTTTGGTGTATATTTAGAGTGCGTGTTAATTGTATCCTTATGCAGATTATTTGGCAAATATTAAACATGTAAATATTTTGATATTTTGGAAGTAAGACGAAGGAGGAAACTTTAACTGATAAGTGTTCAAGTGAGTGTTCAACTGTTTTTAAATTATGTAAGTATTTTTGAAATTAAAATGTTTCAATAATTATTCTATTAAGATTTTAAAAAAAATTAAAGAAAGCAAACAAAACAAAATAATAATAATAAAAATAAAATCATATTTTAATGTCTAACCTATAAACAAGATTTATAGCCGTACGATTCAACATCACTAAGAATTTTCTTATAATATGAAAGAAGCACTTCTAAAAATTCCAATAAAATGACGCATAAAGCACAGCATTCCCTTTTGTCATTCATATCTAGTTCAGAGGGCAGGAGGACAAGCATCTGAAAGAGCAGAAGACACATAAAACTCCAAAGCGATAGTCAGACCAAGTGAATTTTTAAATGAAGCTTTAATCCGATTATTCTTGAAATTACAAAAGGTGCGCAAATTTTATTAACGAAAGGTGAAAACATATGAAAACCCTTAAAGTATAATTAATTTAAGATTTAATTATTTAATATTCAAGTCATTTACTTACTAAGCCTATTATCTATATTTTATATAAAAAGTTCTCTTTGTTCTTTAATAAGTTATATATAACTAAAAAATAATACGATTACTATAATGCTTTAAAATACATACATATTATTAAGGCATATTACTTATGCATAATTGAGTTTTTCATGGAATTAATTAATTATTTGAATCGTGTTACTTAAATTTTAATCGGAACAATTAAGGATTCAATTAAAATTATAGATAATATCAAACAATCAAACTAAACTAAACATTTTTGTTGCATAGAATATTTATAAGGATGTTAATTGATTGAATTTAAGAATTTAGGGAAAAAATAACTTAAAAATACTAAGCTTAAAAATGAAATATGTACCAAATATCAGTGGCACCAAGGAATCATGAGTTATGTTCAATTTCGCGGACTTTGAGTTATGTACATCAATAGAATTGTACCTTTCTTCTTTCGTTTTGTTGATCAAACGTCACTTGGTTGGTTTAAAAATGGCGTATAGCTTGGATTGCGTGTATCGTTGGTTGCCATCATCTTTTGTACCATGGCACTAATAAGTAACTGGAAGACTTTACTTTCTAAGCCGCAGCCGTGTCAAAGAGAAGCTTGTAAATTCTTTTTATAAGAATTGTACAATTGTTTTTTAAACAAACATTAAAATAAATCAAATTTTTTTTATTAAAATGATTCATAGCTTTTACATGTTATTGGAAGGTGATCCGTCTGTAGTGAATTTACTTGAAATTTGTCTTCCGGTTACTTTTGTACGAAATTGTGCACCAAGTTGAATGCACAGAATTTCTATTTAACCAGAGTACTGTCGAGCCAGGGGCGCTCCTGGAAACCAAATAAAGTAATTGGTAACCAAGCACTTAGTGCTTGTTGTAAATTGTATTTTTCTTGTTAGAAAGTATCTTTTTGAATACTTGTAATTATCATGTTTCTATATATACGGAATTCGTGAAATTTATAATTTAAAAAATGCTCCATGTTAAATGAAATAAGTGAAAAATAGTAGATCATCGGTTTACCCTTGATTAGACGCGCAGGTCATAGTGGTAATCCACAAAAATTGTTTGTTAATTACTTTAAGCATTGCTAATTTTTTTTTAAATGACACTTATAGTTTTTGCCTACCTACTTATTAACTATGTGCGGTAATTTCCATTTAAACTCTTTCAGTTGATACAAAGTTAAGGGTTTTTCTTCGGTTTCTCCAGAAAAACAAAACAATTTCAATAGAAAAAGAATGTACAGATTA
>JASKGN010008647.1:0-24805 GCA_030556245.1 Falagria sp. GC000072 | reverse complement strand
TCGTATCGGATATCCCCTATTAAATTATTTAAACAAGAATACTTATTTAATTATCCCCAATTCACATTCAAGCAAATGCAACACATGCACTGATTAAAATTAATCAGTGAGTTACTAGTTTAGGAACAGTTCTCTTGAATATTTAACACATTGAATCATAAGTAATAACATGGATTTAAAAGCTTTCGAAGATTTTACAAATAGTTGGTGGCCTATTACAATTTCATGTATTATTAGTGTTGTTGGAGCAATAAGGTAATCCATAATTTATCATAATTGAAATGAGAAATCTACCACAATTATTTTACATTCGATAGTTATAATTCATCTTAAAATTTTAGATTATATGCTGGAGGAACAAAATGTCCAAATGAAAATCGAATGGATGATAAAACTGTCATAATAACAGGATCTTCGAGTGGAATAGGATTACAAGTAGCAAAAGAATTAGCAAAACGAGGAGCAACTATAATCCTTGGTTGTAGAGATCTTGAAAAAGGCAAACAAGCAATTGAAAATATAAAATTCTCCTGCTCCTCTGCAAAAGTACAAATCAAACAGTTAGATGTCTCAAGTTTATCTTCAATAAAACAATTCACAGATGAAATCCTCAAGGAATATGAAACAATCGACGTGTTAATTAACAACGCAGGAATTATCTTTCATCAGCATCAAATCACAGTGGAAAATCTCGAACTTACATTTGCTACGAACTATTTAGGGCCATTTTATTTATCTCATTTGTTACTTTCAGCATTAGAGAAAGCACAAAATGGCCGAATTATAAATCTTGCAGCTGCAGCTCACAAAATTGCAACAATAGATCTCGAAAATTTAAATTTTTGTAAGGAATTTCTTTATAGATCTGCTTTTGGTCAAACAAAATTACTTCTGGTTTTATTTACAAAACATTTTGCGAATTTACTCAAAGCAACGGGGAGGAAAATTACAATAAACGCTGTTAATCCTGGATTGGTTCGGGGTACCAATCATTTGAGAATGTCCCCTTTAGGAAATTCTTGGATGACACGCATATCAACATTACCTTGGACATATTTGTTTCTAAAATCTCCTAAACAAGGATCTCAAAGTGTTGTTTATGTTGCGACTGATAACAAATTCGAGATTTGTACCGGAGAATATATTAGCGAATGCGAAGTTGAAAGAGCTCATGATATGGTTAATGATATTAAATTCTTGCAGGAATTGTATGCGAAGTCTTGTAAACTTTGTGGGTTTAGTGGAATTAAAAAATAGCAAGAAGAATTTGGAATAATACTAGAAGATGTAGTTAAATTAAATGAATTTTGGAGAAATCAAGACTTAATATTATGTATTTCATTTATTGAAAATTATTAAAAGTATGTACTGGTTTAATAATTCACTCTTTACAAAAGTATTTGTCAGTGTTTTGTATGACTACTAATTTAAAAAACAAACAAATGACTTCTGAATAAAATCCATCTACTATTGCATTGTATGTTTGCCTCTAATATTATGAATAAAATTACATTATAAACTTTTGATTCTTAGAGTTATTATATAATATTTTAATTACATGAGTATATTTTTCTTGTTATTAAATATATAATAATATATAAACATTCATACAATTTATAAAAATTTCACTAAAGTGAAGAAAAAACGAGAAGTAAAAGTAAGAAATATTTCATATTAATATTAAATTTTCCGAATACTAATATCGAATTTAACAATACTTCAAAGTTTTATATAAGTTATCATTATTCACATCCATATCAGTTAACCTAACGTCCTCAAAATAAAACAAACTCACTATAAACCAAGAAAAAAACTATCAAAGCATAAATATAAAGAGATACAACTAAACTAAAATTGCATTCAAATAAATAATAAATATGTAAGTAATTGCTAAACTTCGCATGTTATAATTTATAACAAATATAAAATAATCCAAACGATAAAATAGCAAATTGAAAAGTGTAACTGCATCTGTATACTTCCGCGAGATAAATATTATATAAGTTATTAGAAACATAAAGATGTGTAGTTACTTACCCCTAGATTAAATCAAATCGAAGCTGCTCTTCATGTTATAAATAAAAACCATATGTAATGACGAATTAGTATTAAGCTGCATAATATCAAGGTTGTACCGGCACATCCTCATAAACAGCACTATTTTCTGTATGTGCATGTGTGGTGGTTTCGACAAACTCTGGTGACAACCGCGGTTGTAAATTTTCCTGATTTATTCTTCCACGTCCACGTGGTTCATGTGGAGGCGGTGGTACAATTGGAATCGCCGCTTTCGGACGTTTTTGTATTGCTGCTCTTTGAGCTGCTTGTTGTTCTTGTGTGGAATAATATGTTATTCCACCTGGGGGCTGAAATATCTCTGTTGGTTGACTCTAAAGAGGGAAAGAAAAAAAGAAATTATAAAAAACTACTCCAATTTTATTCTCAATACTTACAACAGGATTAAATTGCTGTTGATACCCTTGAAAAGCAGGCTGTGGTGGAGCAAATTGCGGTTGTCCTTGAACATAATTTAAAATTGGAGGACCACTTTGTTGAGGAATGAAAGGCGGTGGTGCAGGTTGCAAGAATGGAGGTGGTGGTTGTGGGAAGGGATTGGCATATTGCGGAGGTAAAGGCGTCGTGGTGACTGGAACCTGTGGTGGGATGGTTGGCAATGGAGGTGGTGGGATGGCAGGCATTTGGGATTGCATGGGTTGGATCAATGGTTGTGGTGCTTGGGGAGGTGGAGCATTTGTTGTTGTTCCTTGTTGCGGCGTAAAATCACTATAATATCCATGTTGTTGTTGTTGCTGCTGCGGCTGTTGTTGGTTATAACTAGATGAAGATTCCGGTTGAGTACGTTGTCTTATGGAACTATAACGTTTGGAACCTTTGGGTTCGGCTTGTAATCTTGGTGGTACAGTGGAACTATTTCCACTACCACCACCACCACTTTGTCTATTGGGATGTTGTTTTGTTTTAGGATTTGGTTCATTTAAAGACATGCGACCCATGTCTTTTTCTAGATCAAAATGTTTACGACTAGTGAAGTTGCGAGTTTGCAAATTGTTAGAATCGTCAGTTGAATAAGTTTGGGATTTAGTAAATTGTCGTGGTTTAGTGAAACCTTTATAATCGGAATCGCGTACTTCTCGATTAGGTTTCACAATACGTCCAGTACCTACACGTTGGTTACGGTTATTGTATCGTTCGCTATTGGATTGATTCGCTCGTGGAGTAAATTCCCTTTGGGGTCTTGGTTGTTGTGACATTTGTTCGGATTTTCTAAAAATAAAAAGATTTTATATTTCTTATAAGAAATTATTAATTTTAATTTTACTTACAGGTCAATACTATTTTCGGTTGACTGTCTTCCACTACTATTTCCTTCATCAGAATTTGTTTTTCTATGAGGAGAATTTACACTTTGACTCACTTCTTCTGTATATTCTTGTCTTGGAAGATCTAATCTTGATTTCACAGTTTTCTTATTGGTTTTCTTAATAATTATTGGTGCTTTACCATAAGCATCTTCATCCTCCCAATTTCTGGTGTATTTATTTGGACCACGACTAAAATTAATAATTATTTAGTAAATTAAATAACAAAAATGTTAAATTCCATCAATTTACCCATAACGCCTCCTCCTTCTTGCTCTGGGGGGTCCATCTTCATTTCTTATATCATATCCGTAAATGGCAACCAACTCCTGCTTACTCTTAGGCGCCTGATCGCCATCGTTAAACTTATCATGACACCATCGTTCTTTCTTATCAGTCCAAATTTTCTTCTTATTTTCCTTTTCCTGCTTTTCGCTATCTGCATCACCCTCACTGAAAAATAATTAATATAAATTGTTATAACTTCAAATTAAAATAAATAATTTGTTAAACTTCACATACTTATCATCAGCAGTCCTATCATCGTGTTCATAAAATGTCCCCCTTTTAGGTATATATTGAGGATTCTTTTTATCCTCGTCATCATCAACTTTCCTAGAAGTAATACTTTCCTGTCCATCACCTTCTTCCCTCTCTTGCGTCAAACTCCCAGACCCTTCACTTCCAGACTCATGGTGTTTCTCAGTATCTTGTTGTCCATTGTCCCCTTCAGCATCACTAAAGCCATCAGCACTGTCATACTCAGAAGGATTTGTTGAAGTCTTCTTCGTACTTTCAGATTCTACAGCTTCATTGGCTTCCTGTAAATAAACCGAATCAAAACAAATTCTCAGAATATCAACTCGAAGTGTACATGAATATGCAAGTCTAGTGATGCTACCATTATACTGGTACAACTTAAACTAGATTACTATTCTATTAAAACTATCAATGACCTGCTTATTTCGGCACCGACAAAGTAAAAGTAAGAAGAACAAATTGGAAAGCACCAAGTTTAGAAATCGTCCTAATCTTACCTCGCGATTAGTAGAATCTTCCACTTCGACTGCCGACTTTTTCCCTTCCGCTACAACATTCTCCACTGGTGTTTCAATATCGGCCATTCTTTAAGCACAACAGATAAAATTTACGAAAAATGAATTTGTCGGCCAAGACGAATGGATCTTGCAGAGATGTGTGGAGGGAATTTGTCGATCGCGAAGTCAACGCACGTTCCATTCGATGCTTCACCAATCCTCGAATACGTGTATACGATGAAAAGAGACGCACGAAATGATTACGTGTTGGTGATAGGCGTGGATGTCGCACGTTTCGAGGTTATATCGGGATAAATTCGCCGTTGACTTCTGGAAGGTGAATTACAATTTTTGTTGTCAGAGAGCGCCACTAGAGCACGACGGCTTTTAATGTTATGAATGGCTAATTACTTCTAATTACTAAAATTTAATTATTAATAATGCTTAATAATCTTATTATGCATTGTAATTACAATTGTTAAGGTTGAAGGAGTTATATTTAATTGCTTTCTTACAATTTGAAACCTATTATTTTCGTTTATTTTGTTTTGAAATAAAAGAATAAAATTTTAAAAGTTAGCAGTTTATTCATTTTAAATTCTTCCAACAATGATATGTAAATGTTTAGAAGCTTAATCATTCCTAGAAATCATTAAATTACATGTGATTTATCGATTTAATATGCTGGAAAGCTTTTAAATGCGAGTTACATACATTTTGTTGCATTGTCAAGCAAAGGGACCAATACAAACAAACATGTACGATGGGTTTGTTTGGAAAATTAGCATTGATATTAGGTATCCGAAAAAAAGAAGTAAATGTACTTGTTATAGGATTAAACAACAGTGGAAAAACAACAGTTATCAATCATTTCAAAGCAGAAGATGATAAGTATGAAGAAATTGTGCCAACGGTCGGTTTCAATGTCGAAAAGTTTCAAAGTAAGTTAACTAAACTAATTAACTCCATAAAGTTGACTTAATTTCTTTCCTTTATGTTAAATTCTTTTTTTTATGTAAACAGATCAAAATTTATCCTTCACGGCATTTGATATGTCAGGACATGGAAGATATCGCGACTTATGGGAACATTATTACAAAGATTGTCATGGTATCATCTTTGTTATAGATAGCAGTGATCGATTGCGATTGGTTGTAGTGAAAGATGAATTGGATACGATGTTACAACATCCGGATGTATGCAATAAAAAGATTCCAATTTTGTTTTATGCAAATAAGATGGATTGCAAAGATGCATTGAGCAGTGTGAAAATTGCAGCTGGTTTGGGCTTGGATAAAATTATGGATAAACCTTGGCATATTTCAGCTAGTAATGCATTGACTGGAGAAGGATTACAAGAAGGTGTTGAATGGTTAACGCAACAGATTCGAGAAATTATTGTTAGAACTAATTAAATGAAGAAAAAACTTTTATTTTTTGGTAGTCATATAATTTGTTTTATTGAGATACAAATATTTTACATTATGGTGTATTAAATTAAATATTTACAATCAATAAACTCGATTTAATTTATAATAAATGTGTTTCAAGATTATATGGAAATAAATAGAAGTAGAATACTTATTTTATAAGACAAACTAAATAATTCTCAAAGTAATATGAGTTATATTAGTCGTACATTGTACTTTACTGAATATAACTCGAAACTTATTTTAGTTTAAATGGGAACTTAAAATGTTTTCAAGTAATATGTAAAAATAAATTAATACTCACCAATATCGTATTTTTCAGTTCTTCAAATAAATTTAAAAAAATGTAATGTGTGATGTTTCATTGAACCTTAAGTGTAATCATCAATATTTGATGGTCTTGGACTCTCATTTGTGTTACATTTCATTGTTTTAGTTGTTATAACTTAAAACTAATTAACTATCAACAAAACATTGTCTTAAACCCACGTTTGTTTTAATATTTTAATATTTGCCTCGCAAACATAGCTTTTGTTTTTCTTAGAAGCTTGCAAACAAATTTGGAACTGTTTGCCAGCTTGTAGGAACACATCTTATAATTATTTCATTATCCAGCTGATAAATATCATTGTTAATGTGACAATTCATTTATGAACAAAGATAATTACTATATTGTAATAATATTAAAAGCAATTTTCTAATTATAATCTCAATTGCTCCGAAAGCCTTCCAACAATTTAAACAAATTTAATATGTTCTCCTCTTTGAGAAACCACACAATTTTTTTTTTGAAATTTTCGTTTAGATTTTAAAGTTTTCCATCGAATGATTCCAATGGCTTCTTTTTCTTTTTTCCTCAACTAAAGAAAATAACGAAACTGACTTGATATGCTAAAGTTCACTAATTTTTGGAGAACCTATTGGTGACGAATAGGAAGAAATATCTACTAGTATTGAATTATTTTGAGAATCTTCTAAATCTATTGAAATTTCCTCATTCGCCACCAAACAGGGCATTAAATTTTGAATCGATATACCATTATTGGAGTATTTTATAGAAACCGACGAATCAGGACTTACCTGTGATTTTCTAAGACTAAATGATGCATCGATCTCCTTCTCTGTGGTTTGTAACAACTCTTCTAAATATTGTGCCTGCCTTTTTTGTTGTGACATTTGTGGATAGGTCTTAATAGGTATAGGAACTTTCTTATTATCTATCTGCAAAATTTCCACAATGTCTTTTTCATCAACAATTTGTTTATCTTCTGAATATTCTTTCTCATAGGAAATTTCAAAATCCATTTTTATATCTCCTTCATTCTCATGATTCTCTAAATCTTCTATTAAGTTAATACAACTCAAATTTGGAGACACTTCAGATTCAAACTTTAAAATTTCATCATTGTCTTTTGTTGCATCAGATGTACTATCTGAAGCTCTATTACTTAAATTTGCAAACTTTTCAAAGTTATTATAATCATAAAGTTTGAAAGAGTTGGATTTAAGTGATGAATTTAAATCAGTCGAGTTATTTGAATTTGCAGATTCAGATGAATTAATCATAGAACCTCCTAATGCTTGAAAAAAGACGGATGGAATAAATTGCCTGATTTCTTCATCATCTTCCATTTTTGTTAAACAAATGCTCACTCGTTTGATGGACTTAGGACAATTAGTACGTATATGTTTTCTAACTTCAGCAGAAGACTGAAATCTTTGACGACAAAGAACACAACGTGTATGACTTTTCCGATGGGATATTAAAGCTTGAATATTTTCACACACTCTGCTGCAATCAACACATAAATAAATCTTCTCTTCTCCAATGATTTTCGTTAAACTTGAATTTTCATCATCCTTCCAACTGTTTGAATTTTTTATAGGTATTTGCAATCTGGAATTGTTATTTGGTAAAGGTAATTCTGATAAAGGTTCTGTTGATGTTCCAAAAAGTGTCGAAGAACTATTAACACTTTTAGGAGTTGTTGAAGTGCCATAGGCATTTTCTTTAAATGGCACTTTTCTTCGTGTCGTATTTGATTTAATTGGTGTTTTGAATGGAGAAGGTGATTTGATTTTTGAAAGTCCTAATGATGAAAAGAACACAGACTCGAGATCTTTAATTGCAGTGGGTAAAGTATCAGGAAGTTCTTTTCGTTTAGGACTATCAGTAACAGTAGCAAGTCGTCGTCGAGTTAAGCGACGCATTCTTCTTGAAACTTTCCTAATGTAATTTTTAATTGGTTGATGGGATAATTTAACAAAACAATTCTTCAAGCCATTCTCAAGTATCATCTCTGGTAATTTAATATTTGGATACTTCTTTAACAACTTTTGAATATTATGTTGCCTTCTAGTAGCTGGTACTTCAGTCTTCTTTTCCTCTATAAGTTTCTTATCTTCATCAAGAAATGTTTGGTCTTTTTCATCCAATTCAGACTCGCTCTTGGAACAATTAAATTGATTTGTTTGAAAATTGGAATTTTTATTATTGAAATTATCATTCTGCAATGAGGCATTATTCTTGTTATCAGTACATTCTTCACTATTTGTCATATATATATTAATAAGCTCATCAACGGACATATCTGTTACCTCAAATTTGGGGGTGATAAAATATCGATTATCTTTTGCAATATCAATTGTTATTGATACAAATTTAACATCATCATCTTCTTTGTCCAAACCACATTCTGGTTGTTCATGTTGTGTAATGTTTTTCATATTTATATTTTCTTGTTGTTCTTTAGAGTCTAGTTTTCCTTTGATTGTGTCTTGTCGACATTCATAGCCATCAATTGCTTGTCTGATACAATCTGTGCACACACACGAGTCTTTTGGATCCTTGCATGGTTGTATCTGAAATTAAGACATTTCATAAAAAATTGTTCATTACTATTTGTTAATTGTTTATATTTATAATTGCAATTAAAAATAATTTTTAATATCTTTTGTTACTTTTTTATTTAAAATTATCATAAAAACAAAACCTATCCTAACCCAATGTTAAGAAATGGTTAGGAAAAACAAAAAAGCGCGCAGACGCACATCTGCCATGTTACTAAAGCATGACAAAATGGCGGCCTTTTTTATTTTGCCCCATAAAAATAAAATTGATTAAAAACATGCAAATTTATAAACGTAAAATTGATATATAATAAATAACAAGTTATTGTTTGAATTGATCAATATTATGATACCAGCTGATAACAGAAATCAACAAGTTATGTACACTCACCACGATTCCAGTTATTTTACGTATGACAGTTCTAAATTCTGAGCAAAATTGTAATTCAGTACTGCCTAGATTTAATAGATTGTTTACACCATTGCAGATTAAACAATTCCAAGGCTTGATGTTATCCATTATTGTATTATCAAAAACAAACGTCAATTTGTTTATTTACTTAGAGCAATAATTTAAATCCAATTTTGCAAGTACTTGGAATTACTTTTCTCTTTTCTACACTCACTGCACTTTACTGTCAACCCGAATCATGTCAGATAAGGTTAGAGAAGATATTTTTACTCCCCACCACCATAAAGTCCCCACAAGCGCGCGAATTGCTGGAATTTTGTATCTTTTTCCCAGATATTATAAAGCCATAAATCTATTTCACTCAACTATTTGGAAAGCAACCCTCCTTTCACACCATAAAATTTATGATTTATGCAACTTTAATTACTCTCAAATTTGAAACAAAAGTTTAGGAAAAACTGGAAATTACTAAAAACTTTTTTTAAGTTTAAATTGTTGCAAATAAATAAATCTAGTTGTCTGATTTCCATGACAATTAACCATGTAATAATTATTGTCAAATAAATTTTAAAATAGAATTATGTAGTATTCTATTTTAAGCCATAATTTTAAATTCGAAATATTGAAAAATCAATGTTTGAAATATCAGAAAATCGTGGGTATATCATTCGTTGATAAAATAATGGATGTAGAAAGCAAACTTGACGAAGACTTTCTTTTTTATCTTGGTTTCACAAGAAGTTATTCCCAAAAAGTGAAACAATGTGATCTGCCAAGAGTTAAGGTGTGATATCTTTATAAAAATAACATTTACCATTTTAGGTTTTTTAATTTCTATCTTTTAGCAATGGCTGCAAAAACTTTGTGGTGAATTATGTACCACAGTAAGTCAAAAACGCAATCGTAACATTTTCCTTTCCAATTTGCTGCTGAACATTCAAGATGGCAAATTATCAGGGCCATTTTTACTTGATCCAGATGCAGTAACTTATGACCAAGCTCCAAGGTTTTTTCCAGCTTTAGCAACAGAAATTAAAGTGCCAAATTGGGTACATGAAATTGTTGATAATCCTGAACTAGATAATGAACCACCTGAAGAAGCAGATGGTCAAACTTATGTTGCAACGAGAGCTTTACCAGGAGGTCAAGGTGCCTTTGCTTATGTTGCTATTAGTATGGATGAAGAACCTGATGCATGGATTGGTGGTGCTCCAGGGTAAGAAACTAAAAAAGTTAACAATTAAATTTTTTATTACTTTAAACTTTTTGCTTTAGCATGTTTGAACAAGCTTTGGAAGAGAAATTCAAACAATTCGTACCACCTATTGATGAAATGGAAGCCATTTTGGAACGTCGTAAAGATCCAGTTGAAAGACAACGCGTTATAACATTTTATGATGTGCTCCTTCAAAATATTGCTGATGAAATGGATGGCAAAATTAAGCCGGAAGATAACCAAGATGTCAATGGTCTCATGGAGCAATTAATAAATGATTTGAGAAGGAAAGGAGAGTTTGATGAATATGCAAATTTGGAACCTCCGGTACAACGATTCGAGTTGTTGCTAAAATTACACGACCTTGCTGATATCCGAAGACGTAAAACTAAGCAAGTGGAAGAGGTTTTGGATACTATTGGTGCAGAATTAGGATCTTCCTTCTTCCAAGCTTCGGATGTTGGCGAAGAAGAGAAATACGAAATGCCTTCTGCTATGTGGGAGCATTGTATTAATCGTCCACCTGATAAGAAAGTTTTGGAAACGTTAAGGGAGAAATATCCTGCGTTTGTTGTTAAAAAGTATGCAAACACAAATATTAGTATAAAGTTATGTTGACTTATTTAAAAATTACTTTCTCAGGTTCTTGGAATGTTTGGCAGAACAGAAAGAAAATATTGCATTTAGAATGCATCGTAGACATGTTAATACAATTTCCCGTATGAAGAAGGAAATGAAATCAGAAAGCTCGCAAATGAAGAAGAGACTTGATGTAAGTTTAATTTTGGTTTATAAATTTGTAAAGATTTGCAAAATGTTAAATTATGTTAGGCAACACAAAATGCAGTGGTCATTCTTTTGTTTTTATATGAAATATTTAACATTATGTAAAACTGTACAAAATTTACATCTTATGTTAATTCAATTTTCATATTATCATTTTAATCGTTCAGAGAAGTCCAATGTTCACTTGACTAAAATTTATGTCACATTGATGATTACGTGGACATTAAACATTCTTGAACGCATTGTCTATCGAACAATTTTTATTTTATGTAGGAAAATTTAACTTGAGAATATATATATGTAGTTATAATACATTTTCTTATCTAGAAAATTTATAAATTATTAATTTGTCAAAAGTATGAAATACTTTAATTAAATTTTGATCAAAATCAAATTATTCTAAATTAAACGGAGATATTTTTAAAATAGAAACTGAGAAAGTAAAAAATTAAAAAAAAAAGGGTAACAAACAAAGTTTTACGCTGTAAAACTATTAAACTTATGTCTTCAATTAAAAAAAAATTCGTCTTTGAAATCAGGTGCATGTATATCCAAAACTGGCATGGATGAATCCGATATTTGTTGCGTTTGATCTTCGGATTGTTGTTCATCAATGTTTTTAAAAGGAGGTTGTAGATTCATGTGAGAGTTGCTGTCAGAACCAAAAGATGACATTGGCGACGAAAATGTTATTGATGTAGTGCTACTACTCAATTCATCAATGGTTTTAAAAGGAGCTTGTAGATTCATGCGAGAATTGATGTCAGAATCAAAAGATGACATTGGCGAAAATGTTATTGATGAAGTGCTACTACTCAATGATATAACATCATCTTCAGGGGGGCTTAAATTAGGTGGTGTTTCTGCTATTACCATTCGTGATTCAATCTCGCTAGAATCTGAAACAGATTAGTAAAATATTAAATAGCTTCATAGAAATTTATATATTACAATGTGCATTCGTTATTGCGCATACAATTTTTGTTAGAAATATAAGAAGCCGCCATCTTGAATACGTGCGATTTCAAGATGGTGGTATACAATTTTGTTTAACCTAACCTGCATTATCACTTAAATAAGATTTAGTAGCTTGAGACATATTTTCTAAAAGTTTCGAAAGTGGTTCGTCATCTTCCGAATCCGATTGAGTTAAATCCACCACTTCATTTTTGATTTCTGGTTTCGGTAAAGGTTGGTTTTCATCCACTTCTTCTTTTGTTTTTTCATCAAAGTAGTCAGACATAGAATCTAAAAAATCATATTCCTGTCTTGTTTTAGGAATTTTTAATTTGATAAGATATTAAACCTACCATCATCTAAAATTTCTATGCAATTGTCAACTTCATTGGATTCCTGTTCTACTGTGTTATCAATAGAAGCAACTTCCGTGTCATTTTGTACACTCCAGGAGCCATCTTTGTGTAGTTGAATTTCTTTAGTGTCTGAATTTACCTCCGGTGATTCTAATACCCATTGGAAGTAACTAAAAACAAAAAATTGGAAAAATTCGATGATTATTAACAAATTTATATATAAATATAATCAATATTTACCCATCAATATATAAATCATCCAATGAAGTAGGTATATTACATACAGGACACATCCATGAAGGTTTGCGTTCATTCATTTGAAGATACAATGATGCATCAAAACATTGTAAATGATTACAGGATCTTGAACGACACGGATTTGTCATTCTCATTTTTCCCAGAGGACAAATTAGGGAAACTCGTAATGAAGTTGTGGCAATTTCATTATCAGTATCTTCTTTCAATTTTTCTTTAACTAAAACAAAAAAATAATATTAATTTTAATATTTAAAGTTATTAAGTTAAACACTTACTTATGCCTCTTGTTATATCACTATGTTTAACACCTCGCATTTTCATTTTATTTAACAAATCTGAAGCTGTTCGTTTATGTACAAGATCAATTGTAATTGCATAATTTCTACCAAATTCAGGTGCCCATTCTACATGTATATAATTAGTGGTAGTAGGAGATAATTTAATGAAATGTGTGATATTCACCGGCCTCGCTGGTCTCTTTGGTGGTGTACCTGGTTGTTTACTTGCTATAAGACACTAGAAAATTTAAATTAAAATCGAATTCAAAAACTAGTAAAATATTTACAAAGTTATACTCACAGGTAAATTACAAATTTTACCATTAACTTTAACAACAATTTCCATAGGAAAGCAGTCTTCTTGTGGACAAGTAGTTTCCATTAAACAGAATCGCATTTGTACCTGCTTGAAATATTCAATTTCTCCTCCGCCAAATTGCTTGCAAGAATTATCAATATCAGCAGCTTGTTGAGGTGTGAGATGAAACGTGAACATTTTTTCTTGTTTCCTTGAACTTGTCTTTGGCATTAATGTAGAGGGTTTTATTAATGTATCAATGCAATCGTAAAAAGGTAGTTTTTTAAATTGACAATCTGGATGAACTGGTAAATTTGCAGGAGGAAAGTTATATTGTGGAATATTTGGATATAGAGGAAGTTCATAACTTGGACTATATGTAAGTGTACTACGAGAAGGTAAACTGCTTGAAACCTCCTCATCTCCCCATCTTGTATGCCTCGATGACTGCTATTAAAACAAAAATATTTGTATTAATTAATATTTGATAATATGTAACAAACATACTGGATGATATGGAGTTACTCGAACTCTAGGAATGTGTGCAGGAAATCTTGACATATCTTTAGTAGTTGCTGAAGTTGATTGCTCGGATGAAGTATTGTTAGCTACATATTCCGATGAATGCTGCATAAGATTTTCAGCTGCCTTTTTACGTGAGCGAGTCTCTCTTTGAACAACTGTTAGATTAGAGTTCTTTGATTTTTTATTTGCATTATTCCCGAATTTTTTCTTTGGACGTTGCTTTCTTGTCCTCTCTAAACCAGACATAGGCATTATTTACAAGAAATTATTTACACCATAATATGGAAAAATTGATGCACAATACCGATTGTCTAACCGCGAGATTATTAACTCCGATATCCAATTATCACGTTTCTATTTCGCTATTGTTTAAATTATCTACAAATAATTATAATAAAATTATTCGAACGCCCGCGTTTACCGGTGGTTATGTCAATAGATAATGATAATTATCTGAAAGCCAGCTGTTAATAATAATGGCGTTTTTTGAGTGAATAAACAATTTTAATTTGAATTAATAGTTGGCTATTAATAAATAAACATTGTTATAATCTAGTAATTAATTGATATTTTAATTTGAGTTTTATTTTTAAAGGAAATTCAAGGAGATGTCGATCATTTAGAAAAAGTCCATGCAGCAGTTAAAAAAGCTTATGAGGCTCAATTGGAAAGCAAGGAAAAAGTTAATGCAAAACCAAAGGGTGGTGAAACTGAAATGACCAAGTAAATATCTTTTATTAATATTAATTACAGTTAAATCTTAAAAAGAAATTTTTAATTTCACCAAACATTACCAAATTAGTGTTATGTGGGTTGTCTATAGTCAAATGCCATTTTTGGAAAAATTAATTTTAAATTCTTTTAAATTAATTTAAATAGTCTTGAATAGTTAATATTTAGTTAAAACTTACTAACTAATTTATTTTTAGTTTGTATGAACAAATGAAAGCCAATCTTTTATCGGCACATTATGCTGTTGAAGAAGAAGCAAAAGAAGGACATTTCCTCGCCCAACAAATAAATATTCTAAATGAAGAAAGTAAAACTTATGAAGAAATCTCTAAACAAACCATAGAAGGAACTGAAAAGGAGAATATGGATGTGATGAAGAGGATTATGAAGTTGAATCAAGCGATCAAGATGCAGGAAATGCGTATGCGACAGATTCAAATGATGCATGCAAGGAAAGACGGTTCCAGTTCGAAGAAACAGGAACTCTTAATTTTTTAAAATGGCGGACACTTGTCATCTATTGATATATTTACGATTTTTATGGTTTTGTTTAGAAAAAGATATTTGTCATTGGTATTATTTATTACCATGGAAATTAAACAATCAAGCTATTATTATTTATTTTGTTTTAAAAATGTAAAACTTTTTAATCGTCAAAAAACAGAAAAATTTTGGACAAAAAATAATTGGCATGCAAAATGTGTATTACCTAAGCTTATATTCAGTTTACTAATGTTTTGTCCCTATGGGAATTTAAAAATTTCGTTTTTGCTATTATTATTCAGTGAGGGTGTCATCAAATCAAACGTAGGTTTTAAATCTCAATTCTTAAAAAGAAAAACAAAGCAGAAAAGCGGAAATAAAACACAATAAAAACAAAATATAGATTTTGGAGCAAATATAAAGTTTCATCCATATCATAATGATTTATCGGCTCGTTTAGAACAAGCCTAACATGAGTAATAATCTGTAATATCACAACACGTGAAAAATTGTTGCATTCGTAGTAGCAAGAGATCTCTCGACGCGTGTTGTGTATGCGTTGATGGCGGCAGTGGCGGCGGCGGCTGTTGGTCCTAAACTTATTTGGACCCCGTTGGCATTTACTTCAAGTCGAGCGTTCGCTGCCGGTCGTGTTACAAACCCTTACGCGTTATCGTTATCGCGCATTGGGGAGAATATTAAAATTATATATTATTTATTTATATCACAAAGAAAAACAATTTAAAAGTAACTATTTAAATTTAAATAAATTTCTTTGATTGTTATGAATTGAATTTAAAAAAAGTTGTATAAATTTTAATTTTTTTTATTCTTAAAATTAGTTAGTGTAGTTAAAAAGTTGATTAAAAATTTAAGTGAACCACAGAGAAAACTAAACTAAGATAAAAGTAAAAAAGAAGTTTAAAAAGAAATTGAAAAACTTGTGAATGTGAAAACTTTAGAAGTTTGAAAGTTTTCAGATTGTATGGGAACATGTAAGAATTCAAGAAAGAAATTAAGAAAAAAAAGTAATTATTTTTAATAATGCGTTTTAATTATTTATTTATTTAGTAATTAAATCAATATTTTTTTAATTTGAGAAATATCAAAATATTTCAAAATTTAATCAAACTTTTAGAATTAATTCATTAACATTACCATTAATTAACATCTTTTGGAATGATTTTGGTATCAACAAAATGAAGTAATTTGAAATGAAAAATGAGAAAAGTCCAAAGAAATGAAATCGTTACTTCTCTGTTCTTCTTTTGTGAATTCATATTGGGTTATTATCACTTATCACTTCTTATTCATTATTCCTTGGGATATTGTAATTTGGAGCGTTAATTAGTCAATGTTTGAAATGTTGGGATATAACTTTTGGGTGTAAATGCAAAATTGTGAAAGTTTGCTACTTTTGGAGTGAGTGTCTGTAAATATTTGAGATTCTAGTGCAAAATAATAAATTTGTTGGAGTTAGTTTAGTTAGATTGATTCATATTCATACCTCTGAGTTTACTTTGAGTTTATAAATAATAATAGTTTAAATTAGTTTTTGGTCTGATCATAAAATTGGATATGGGTTAAATTTTTTATTTAAAATTATTTAAATATACATTATATTTATTTCGATTGCTTTTGGCTTATTTACTCACTGATCGCATAGTATGCACGATCGATTAGCAAATGTTTTTTTACCGCACGGCGTGCGTTATAGGTCGTGTGTAATAGGGTACCCATAACGTAAGCATTTTTACCACACAAACTACTAAAAACTAAAAAGTTCCAAAAAAATTTCCAAAAAATTTTCAATTTATTTGTATACAATTCAATTTAATTTATTCTAGTTTAAAATAGATTGCTATTAGATTCCGCCGGGGATGAAACAATCGTTGCAAGGATTTGTATGCATATTAAATTTTTTATTTCCTTTCGTGAAAACTCAGACGACTGGATTTACTTTTATTACAAGATTTCAAAACAAATCTCCATAGTTCTAAAGCTACAAAAATTGATTTTTTTTATCAAAAAGAATTTTCGTAGTTAGTAAAAGAAATAGCTTTTGATAAAAAACAACACAGTATATAAATCAAGTAAACTAATTGATAGTTGTAGCAAGTCACATACTCATAACAGATTAAAATTTGACTTGCAGAGAGTTAAAACACATAATGTGTCCAGGGCAAAGCTTGATAAGCTGCTGGCATTGTGACCTTAATCGGGATAAACAAAAAAGCAAAGCGAAAGCTTAAAACGTGAGGAAAAGCTCATGAAAGTTAAATATAAATTTGCATTTTGATTTTTTACGGATTTCACATATACCTTATTTATACATCTACTTTATTTTAATTTATAATTACAATTTAAATAATGTCAACGACGAAACTTTCAAGGTTTTCCTTTTATATTTGCAATTCAGATAATATTTCATGTTGAAATTCAATTTTATTAGATGCTATCAGCGTTTACTTTGAGCTTTTCATCAAATCAACCCTTTTATCTGCTTTATCGTTCATCAGTTATGTGGTTGTTGAAGTGAGCAGTCAGCGTTGGCATAGATCCAGACAAATAACTGCATTTTCTTATTGGTACGTGAGTTCAAACTCACAAAGAGTTGAGAACTCCATGCAATTTGTAAACAGGAGCAACGAGGTAAAATCCCACGAGTGATAACTACACATACACACACAGAGAAATGTCAAGACCATATTTTTGTTTTTTGTTTTTCTGGTTGTTAACTTAAATGTGTTTTTGGTTCCATTTCAATTTTCTAACTTTTGGCTTTTACACTTTATCAATTTGAAGAAATCTTTTTATTTTTTTTCTTATTTTTTTTTTAGTGAAATAGTCATAAAAATCTAGTTGGCCTAATTGGAATAAAAATATAATATTCATAATTCTAAAACAACAACATCAAAACAAGCAATAAATATATAAATTCTTAATGATTTTAATGATGTCCAACTATCCACAAAACGTTATCAATAATAAGCCGTCAACAATAAGGAACTACCCTAGCGTAGGAGCATGAATTGTCGATTGTGAAGGTATATTGACCATGTCAACAATTGTATGGTGAAGGCGACGGGCGGCATGCAATTATGAGGTTTTCAAGCGTAATCATTGATTAATGAAACCATCGATTGAATTAACGGTGTCTCCTGCCTTCCACTTACGTTTACGTTTGAATTTACAATCACATATCGTATTTTACCTTTAATGTAAAATACACATGCCAATCTCTCAATCAATATCGGTTAAATTACCGGTTGTCGAATTTGATTCATGATCTTTTATTGTGATTGAACTTAAATTCTACGACTTAATTTATTTTGACTTCACAGAACATATTGAAATTCTTTCCAAAGAATTTTCACTTTAAAACTATATACTGAACAATCGCAGGATTTCAATTGTAAAGTTTGTCCAAAAGTCAAAATAAAAACATTTGGTGCACATGTGCAAAAGCTTAAATGACTGCAATAAAATACACCATTGGGAAACTTGCAACTTGTGGCATTCCAAAACGTTTCGCAATAAGAGGAACAAAAACTAAATAAAACAAAAGAATAAAAACATGCCGGAAATAGAAAACAGAGAAGAAATAACAAAACAATTAAGCAAATAAAAAATGGGAGGAAATTTAATTTAACTTTTGCATTTTCTTATTCGAAAAGAACTAAAAATGTTGGCTAAATTTATATATACAATGTGTATAGAATTTAATAAATTTCTTTTATTCGATAGTTACACAAATGGTACTTTGTTTCGATAATTGTTATCATAACTTTATTAAAACTTGCTTGAACGAAAAAGTTTTAAAAGTTAAAGCTTTTAGTGAACTGGAAAGCTTTTTAACTCGGGAATGCATCGCTTCGTATCGACTGCATAAAAGTGGAAATTCAAACTATACACATAGTATATTTAATATTAGAAATACATATAACGTATTAAAAACTTAATTAACGCAGAAAACTTTTAATTACTTGAAATAAGAAATTATTAGTTGTAGTAATTGCATAAATTCCAAGAAATTTTAGATTTTAATTATATTTGTTTGAAGTGTAGTGTGTAATTTGGTGTAATTATAAATCTAATTATGTAAATTTCAAATTCCAATGCCCTCTTTACTAATTTTCCTAAATTTTCCAAATTTATTTTTAAAAATAAAAAATTTGTGTATAATAGAATTATTGCTTAATTTGTTTTTTAATAAGAAATAAAAATTTAATTTTAATGTAATATATTTCTCAGCACAATTTTAAAATTTATAAATATCTCGTTTAAATTTCTTCATGACACAGTATAGTATGACCTGGCTTTTCTTCATATCAATGCAGATTCTATATCAAAATAAACTTTTCCAACTTCTTTTTCAACTTCTACGCTTACAAGAAAATGACGAAATGTACAATGAAAAATTTTATATTAAGTTAGTACAAGACAGCACTTTCTAAAATCTTCAACTGCAAATACTCTTAAAAGGTTTCGTTTACTTTCGTTTTTGTTCGCTTGTTTCCGTGTGCTTCCTGCTTTCACAAAAAAAAACTTCAAGATTAAATGCGTTATTAAAAAATGGTTAAAACAATTTATGCAAGGGATAAAGATAAAGCTAAAGTTAAAATTAAATTAATCTTTTGCCTTCTTTATTTTATTTTTTTTTTAAGCTATTGTAATACTAATAAGAACCTCAGCGTTGTAAGAAATAAATGTAAAATTTGATTAGTGGAAACCCTTCTTGAATATTACATTCTTCATTGTTCTGGATTTAAGTAAATTGTGATAGGAATAAATTTGAATAAATTATATTAAATTATCTATTACTATACCAGTGAATGAAGTTATGTCTGACTTGAAGATTTCTTTAATGTTTTAATATTTTAGTTAGTAATTTTCAAGATGGCGTCAAAATATAAAAATTTTAATAAAACATTTTTCTTGTTTCTCAACAGACTTTGGATTCCGGTTAACAATGGATATAAAGCCGAGTAGTATCATCCTAGCAACAATAGTAACATTTTTATGGTATGTGCATCCAAGCGAGGGTGTAAATTCCACAGACGCCTACGTCCTGGAAGTTATGGACAGTGACATGCAACATGAGTTTGTGGACATAGACTTAACCCCATCATCCTCTTTGTCATCGTTATACCCCAACGCACTGTTCAACAACTACAATGAGAATATAACGGATGACTATAATGACAGCAATGAGACGCTCAATGATACGTTAGCTGCCGAAGAGTATTTGAAGGATTTGCGCGAGTTCTTGTTTCCGAAGACTTGGACATGGGTCCTTATCAGTTTACATTTCGTGGTATTTACTGTCGG
This sequence comes from Falagria sp. GC000072, assembly GCA_030556245.1. NCBI lineage: Eukaryota > Metazoa > Arthropoda > Insecta > Coleoptera > Staphylinidae > Falagria > Falagria sp. GC000072. The sequence goes on along the minus strand of JASKGN010008647.1, from coordinate 4,476 downwards.
CCTTGTGGGAAACATCTTGGTTTGTGTGGCTGTGTATAGGAATCATTCGATGCGTACCGTCACTAATTATTTCATTGTGAATCTTGCTATTGCTGATTTTATGGTGATTGTCTTCTGTCTTATACCTAGCGTTATTTGGGATGTTACACTTACTTGGTTTTTTGGGGTTGTTATGTGTAAGATCACTTTATATTTACAGGTGAGTTTTTTTAAATTTCATTAATTTGTAAATTCAATGCAGAAATTTGAATTTTGGGCTTCTGCCCCTGCCCCGGCACGGAACTGATTCTATGGCTTAATGAAACAAAATGGCGGAGGGACGCTACTTGACGCGGTGTAGCCCTAAACTTATGTTTGTGTAATCTGTTAATTATGATTATCGTTTATCCGATTATATGCATGATATGAAATGCATATAGATTTGAAATTGCATAAATTACGTTAGTATATCTAAATCGTATTAATAAATTATCTAATATGTGATAATCAATACAATCAACATAGGCAACTCAAAGAATTTACAGTTTGATTCTTTTCCCAATCCATACATTGATTTTTGACCAACTTGAAAGAATAAAAAAAATATTTTCAAGGAAAAGTTGAATGAGATAGAAACCAAAACCATGGTCAGTAATCCCTTCGATTTTCAATATCGGCCTTGAGTCGTAATAAATCCGCGTCATTCCAAATGTGGAAACAAAACAGGAAGAGAAACAGGAACAGGAACGCAAACAGTTAACTGATATATCTCTATACTATACTGTGGGAATGGTATAAGTCTACTCGGACGAATAGATTTACCGATTGCAATCCAAATGCAGAAACAAAACGCAAAATCTTTAATGCTAGGAAATGAATTCTGCAAAGAATAGAATCAAATCGAACAAAAATACCAATGCATTTGCATTTTATTTAAATTTAATTTAATCCGACTAAGTGTTAGTGTTGTTAAGAAAATGTAAATTTCTATTGAAACATTTATCTTTTTATTTAACTTAAATTTGTAATTTATCTGTCTATTATTTAGTCTGATATTGATTAAAATCACTTTTAATGTAAGATTTATGTATCAGGTACAGTTCTGTCAAGAGGTGTACAGTTCTTAGTGGGCGTGTCTAAAGCGACGCCACTTTACCTGATGGCACTACACACAACTTATACAGGGGAACAAAACAAATTAAAATATTACATTTGGCACTTCTCCTTAAGACTAAAATCTAAATCAATTTACATTGACGCAAATAAAATTGATTTTAAAAATAGTTCTAATGATTTATGAGTTTCGCAGTATTGAATATTTTTTTCATATAAACTATAAACTGTAAAGTATATGATTTATTTGGAATTGAAATGTGAATTGAATGGAAGTAAGTATCGTTACCAATGTTACCATACTTTGTATAAAGTTTATTTATATGATTTTTGAATTATGATCCTGCTTAAGATTCATAGCAAGAGGCAGATTGCACGTCGTTGCAAATTCGTGCATCGATTCAATACAAACCGCAAAAGAGAATATTTTCATACATTGTAACTAAGTTTATTTATATAACTGAATTCAGTGAATCACATTGCCTTCAATGTAAACTGTTTATGATGGAAGTTCCATTAAAGTGTAAATGACAGGATACGTTCGTGATACAAATTATTATGTTCATTTTTTATGGTGCTACTTTTATGAACTTAATTTATGGTTTGTTTATAATAATTTTTTCAATTTAATCAAATAATTTTTAAAATAAGTTAAGAAATGTAGGAAAAATGTAGAAAGTGTTACTTCCCAGGACTACTGTCCTTTCCTTGACTAGTAGTCGGAAGTCAAATTTCTCGAAGCAATTTAATGTATCTCTATTATTAACAAATATTAATTAAATTAAGAAAGTTAATAATTTAATTATGTCGTCACCTTCTGCTTTCATGTGATATATTCATATTAAAATTAAATTCATGAAATGCGACAGTCAAATTAAGGGAACCGTGAAACATCATAGGAACTTCCAAGTATTACTAAACTTCCTAAAAACATGAACCCTTTGTATCCTTGTAATGAAACTTACTTTAACCATTGCTTAAACTGATTCAAACTCTAAGTTTCAAATTCACATTGCAATAAATAAATTAATTAATATAGAAATTTGCAGTTTCAACTAATCATAATTATTTCTATAGATTTTCCTGAAAATTCCAGTTAATTATCAGTACAAAAAGAAAGAATTAATTTGAGAATTGAGAAAAAGACGAAAGGGAAAACTAACTTAGAATTCCCAGAGCGCCTATTCAACTCCTCATATAGAGAGATGAGAACCAAGACGTTCCTAATCGAATATAAAATGCGAACTCAGAATGGCGGCAAACTTTCGGAATAATCAACGATAATTGTTTGCTATTACATGGAAAACAGACAAAAACCAAGCAAAAGTACCCCAATAAAGAAAAAAAATTAATAAACCTAATTAACAGTTTGGACTTTATACAATTAAAACTTTTTAGGACGTATTAACTAAAAGAATAAGGTTTGCAATAAATTGCTAGTTAATTAGGTAGACTAATTGATGATGTTTGGAAAGCTTTAAGATACAATAAAAAGTGAAGCCCAATCGAATCGAACTTTCCCGAAGCAAATCGAAGTAAAAAGAATCGAACAAAACCGAAGTGAACCGAATCGAACTGCCCCGAAATAAACCGAACAAAAAAAATATCCAACGCCCACTAGAAATATTAAAAATTTTAATTCCTCAAGTAAATTTCTAACGAAAAACTTAACAAAGCAAGTTAGAAGATAAAGCAATCAAGCCGTATAAAATGAACAGGAATAGATTAACTCGAGAAGGATTGAATCTCGTAATAAGACGTTTAATGAGCAGAAGAGTTTGGTCGAGCATGACAGAAAGCTAAACTGGAAGCGACACGAACCTACGCGTCGCAGTGTAACTGATTCGATTTTTCTAATTGATCGCAATTAACCAATTTGAGCGCTACATCGACTCCCAATTGGATTTCCTATACAATCGCTGTGTCAATTATTTTGAGATTCGCATTATCAGCATTAATTTTTTTCTTCTAAAGTTGCTTCAAATAAGTAGATAAATCTTAGGGATTCACAGTTCTGAATCTTAAATATATGACCTCCGAGTATATATTCCTCATGGGCATCTTTGAATCTTTGATAGCATTCTGTCATTAAACCCAAACTGTAAAGCTGATTATCAGCAGCGATAAGGAAATCCGGTGGCTAAGGATGAGAAACCCTTTGCCCTTCCAGTTCAAGAAACATCATACATGCTTATCACGCTCGCTCTATTTTCAGGACATATTCCACAAACTGGAATTTATCACTTTTATCATTCGTTTTATGCTTTTGAGAAGGTTTACTTTATTATGGCAATTTATTATTTTTAAATTGAAATTGAAATACATAATTTGAACAATTTGCACAGGAATGCATAAAGCATGAGGAATAATTTCTCAGTTTAATTCTTAATGTATGCGTTGATAAGTGCGTTTGATTAATTATCGCGCAGGTTCTTCCTTCCAGATTTTAAATTGCAAATCTACTTGTGACATGATGACGCATCCAGCCAAGGCAATAGCGATAGCGATAGCTTCTGGTTATTTACATTTCTAATTAAAGTTTCAAACGTGTTTAATTAACAACGACAGGGTAGCAAGCACATAGCTCTGTACTTGTTGTAAAGCCCTTTTTGGATGTAAAATAATTGCATTAATTTATGAATTTTCCGTTTTTTAAAATGTTTTTACCTTAAAATTTAATTTTTTTCTTAGTTTTTATATCCTTGATAGAAAAAAATAAATTAATCGAAGTGGGCACTGAACAGATTTTTTGTCGGTTTTATTCGGTACTTTTCATAATAAACATGCGCATAAGAATTACTAAAATACCTCAGAGTTTTTATAATTTAAATTTCTCAATGAAAATTTTTCATATATTTTTCGTTTGATGAAATTTTATTTTACAGATATAAGAACTTCAAAAATAAAAATTGAAAACGTCATCAGAAAAATAAACTTACTGTTCCAACTTGTTAAACATAAAATTCCCAAAGTTCTAAACAAATCTATAACTAGAAAGAAAAATCAATAACTGAACTGAACTGAACATAACACTTTGTGGTGGTCTTTATGAGGAATATTATATTTACGTCCTCAAGTCATAGCACACTGTGAAATTCAGGATTCTTTATTGAAAATAGAAGTTTCCCGCCATAAACAATAAGATATGCAGCAGAGCAACCAAAGTAAAAAAAGGAAACAAGAAAAAAACGAGCGCATATTGAGTAAAGAAAGCGTTCATGCACGTTTCCTTTATATCAAACTGAATATTGCTCGTTGGCGTGCGATGGAAAAATCCGGAAAACATACACATTTGTAGGATATTGGTAGTTAGTATATTCGTATCACTACTAGAAAGAAATTCCTATGTATTTTTTCGGATTCAGATTTGTTATTTGCAATACG
>JASKGN010008618.1:0-34989 GCA_030556245.1 Falagria sp. GC000072 | reverse complement strand
TGCGAAGTAACAATTCATTCATGAAATAATTACTTAATAAAAAATTAAGATTTAAAATTACCTTTAGACAATTTAATTAATTTATAGTTTTGAGATTTCTTTGCCTTCATATTATAAAATATTATTTTAAAGATATCTGAAACATTAAATATTCCTATTGGCGAAAATCCTGATAAAATGTGATTTATATAAAGTCTGCAGGAGCAAAATTTGCAAAGATTTATTTCACTCTTGATTTTGCAGATTGTTACATTCTCATAGAATAAATTACACCTTTATGAATTTTTAATAAGGGATGAAATGAAAGTATGATATTTACACATAAAATATATATTTCTAAAATATAAGTTTGCTTGGAAAATTTCTTGCAATTATGCTTACTAATAGTTATTATTTATGACTTAACTTTCCACCTACTATAAATTGAATAATAATAATGATGTAATGTTTGGGAAATTAGGATTTGTTTCGCAACTGTGTTTTAAACAAAGTTATGACTTTGAAATCTATGATTAAAGTAAATAATAAAAATATTTATAATTATATCCTTGCGGATACACCGCTATTTTACTACTTTTATGATAATGAACCAGAGAAGTATCATGGGAGTTACAACTCTGATTAGTATAATTAACAATGGTGTATTACATATTGGAGCTGATACCCAATAATTTTAAATGGTGAAATGTGTTCACCTATACATTAATTATAATTACATTATTTCGAATATTAACATTGAAGAAATATTAATATTTTAGACCTACACCAAATTAGTCATGAAAATTCACAGAAAAAATTGATTACCATCCGATCGCCGGTAATCACTGTTCATATTCGGAATAATTCATTAATTATCACCAAAGTGCATTATATTAATCAAATATTGATTGATTTATAATTACATTATAATATCTTATCAGTTTTACTTATCAACAGAGGAGGTGGCCGAGTGCTTAAGGCGTTGGACTGCTAATTACATAATCCAATGAGATCTGCCCTAGTTAATTTTTGCTTCTTGCAACAAAACTATATGCCATCTTTACAAAATATATTTGCAATTGAATGAAAATTCTTGCTTTGACGAAATAAGGATGACTATAAAAAGTTTTCCTACAACGTTTCCCTTCCAATTAGACACTAGACAAGATAAATGTAAACCGTTATGAAAATTTCAAGTTACAATTTTCCAATTTTTCCACGTAGCGAGCAAGAAAACTCGAGAATAATCCTAACGAAAAGAAAACTAAACACTTACAGCTATCTATCGGTGAGTGCTGTAATCAGTGTTCAATTTCGAACAGATTTTGTTTTTACGTGCAGAAAATTACAATATACAAAATATTGGTTCAGAAAATCTGCAGAAGATGGCTAAATTTTAACATTTTATTTCAATTTATACTTGCATAAATAATATAAAAAGTAAACAAACTACAGTAATATTTTTAAAACTGTGAAAAACGACTTACAATTTTCTTTACCTTTCTTTGTCCTTTTCTTTTAGTGGTTGTGGTTGGAGCAGTAACCACATTTCTGACTCCTTTTAAATTTATTTATTTACACGCAGTTATACTTACAACCAGCATGTGATTTGTATCAGCGGTAAGCAATGATTAAATAATTAGTAATTGCAGCATTTTCAATGTTGTTTAGTCGTGCTAGCCATGAAGGATGCGTTCGTGATCAAATTATGGCGAATAGTTAATCAAGAAGCAGATATGCATGCATGTCCCTAACTCGCATAAAGCAGATGCGTTTTCATTTCATTTCGTTTCTTTATACGGTGTGTAATTGGCGGTCATTATTTATTATGTAGCTCCTTCTGTGTGCAATGCCTTAAGTAGCATTAATCAGTGAGTCAAATAATATTCCCGATTCTACCACCACTGCTAATTATTTTTCACTCTTTGGACAAAGTCAATGTTATAATATATAAATGAATTATAAATTTAAATTTATTATCCCCGAGAAAAATGAAAATATTTAACGTTGATAAAGGCAAATATTAACTGAAATATCAAAATTATGATTTCATTGAGGCGATAAATAACATTCGTGTTGCTTTTTGTGGTTTAAGTCAATTTAAGTATAAAATCATTTATTAGAGAGGCAATTTCCATATGAAATTATCATCGATATATTAAAATATTGTTGTTGCTCGCGGTATTATATTTATTCCAGGTGACTTCGAACGCTATGCGCTCGACCAACACGAGGCTCCGGACTCTATAATTTTCCTCGTGAACGCATAAATTACTCGGCCACTAATAGCCCCTGATGTATTTATTTCCAATATAAATTACTTCTCTAAGTACTCGACAATTTCAATTAATTTCACATAGCATATATATTTTCTCGCTATTCTCTCTGTTTTCCTCATTGAATTTTCAACAAATGGGATCTAAATAACTAAAATTCAATATTCAAATTTACTTTTAAAAAGTCATAAAATCCTGGCCTTAAATTAACATAGGTGTAATTCATTTTGTGTTAATTGGATGTCTTATTCGATTAAATCTGGGATTTAAGCGTGTGCGCAACACTGATTTGAATAAATAACGTCTTCTATGCTGAATAAATCAGAGTTTTATCAGAATATGTAGCCCGATATAATTAAATTTCCATCGATGCTCTCTCGATGATAGATTTTTACGACTAAAAGCGTAGCTAAAACTCGTTTATTTGCCTTTATTTCAATGTTTATTCTTAATTCGAAGCTTTGATTGATTAAAACACGAAATCCCAAAGTCCTGACTTCGAAAGGACGGCAACTCATTTTTAAGTGAGTTGGTACTGGTACTTATCCGCAAAGAAGAGAAAGGTTAATTAATTTGCTCGCATTGTAGTTGTCCAGAGGCGAGAAGAGTTTAAAGTCAGTGATGCGCATAAGATCGAGACATCGGTGCGAAGTACCAGCGTCTTTTCATCATAATTACGCCAGGAGGAAAATTACGGATAATACCTATAATCTATCGGAAAGAGGGAACGAATCGAACTGCCGCGCGTAGCCACATATTAACCTTATCACAATCTATGAAAATCGTAGTATCGGCCATGGCATCGCATTAGCTCGTGTCGAATCCTGATCCTTGATGCTTTATTACCACTCGTTATTATCGCCCACATTACACTTACTTTTGTTTTATATTCTTAACCTCGATCGATGTTATCGTGTCATTCATTACTTATTCTTCTTCTAATGCATTTATTTCAAATACTTTTTTACTACTTTATGCAAATGGACCACTTTGCTTTTTATCTAAGATTTCAATTAAATTTTTTAGTTTATGAAGTAATTATCGACATATCCTTAGCTACTTTAAAACATTAAAAAGTTTTTGGAATTACTGATAATTTCAGTTTATTATTCAGAAGCTAAAAATAGTTGGCTACCTAAAATTGGGCCTCGGAATTTTGGACGCCTTTTGCTAGCCAGGGGCCTGAGAATGATATAACCCAACTCTGAACTTACTTAAGTTAAGGTAAATTTACTAAGTTAACTAAAGTAAAACCAGCTTGTTAAAAACTCGTAAATCTTCGTTTGCACAACCTCATGGATGATTGTTGATCTTTTAGTTGTCTTCTGGTGCAGCCGTTCATCTTCTTTGAAGATTTTATTTATCCAAGACCAACTTGGATACAAACTACCAGCATCTTTACACTTTTGTATCCACCTATCAGTGAAAGCAAACGCGTGGACATTGTAACTCAACAAAAAAAAACAATGAGAAAACTAGAAGAAAAGAAGAAGAAGTTGGTGTTGGCATATATGATGATCTTATTCTTGTCTGTTCCGATGCTTGCTTGAAACATTGAAGCAAAGTATGCAATCCTCGTTTTTCCGCCATTATTCATCTTCGAATAAGTAAGTGAGTGCTTGCTGCACACTTATGTAGTTTAAGATGAGTCTTCGACCATCATAGACGTCAGCATATTCAAACATCACGAATCGAACCTTAACGCTTAATGATAGGAATTAGCCGGCCGTTCGATCCGGCCGCTAATGTATAGTTTAGTAACAAACTCAGCCCTCGGGGTGGTAATTTACCAAATTGCTCCATGCTCTCCAATGCGAGAGCCACTTAAATCGAGCTTTTCCAGATCCATACACATTCATATACCGAGTGATTTTAATCTCAATGTGGGATTTTGCTACCTAATAGTTAATAGCCATTTAATACTTTTTGATTTTTGTCTTCTTTAATTTTTTGTAATATTGTGCCTTGTTTTTTATAACTCAAAATCGGATTTAACGTTTGTCTCTTCTAATCACACCTAGACAAAACAAAAAGGATAATTGTTCATTTATTGAAAGAGAAACATATACCTTGAAGTAAGATGAATTAATGATGCTGAGTGACTCCCCTGAGTTGAAGGTAAAGGCAATCTGAAGTAAAATGCCTTATGGACAACAACACGTAATCTATACTTAACCGATGTATTTTGTTGCCGTTCATGCCTCATATGATCTCGTTCGTCATTATGTGTTACATGCTGTGGTTATATGCGTCCGATCTTATAGGTAGCGTTTTAATGTGCTGCACAGTGCGCTTAAATAACAGTTCTTATCGAAGGACTAATATCGCTCAGGTTGTTTACGTTGAGCGTTGCACCCAATAAAACTCAAACCGTGAACAAACCACAGCTGATTAATACAGTGGCTGTGGCTGAAGAATCAGATCCATAAAATTCAGGACCAAAGGATTAAATCCAAGTACACAGAATATTTAAGAAAAATAGTTGGTCCTTTGGCATTTAAAGAGTGCAAGGACTTACGTTATACAAAGTGACTACATAAAATAAAAGCAAAACCTATTCGAAAACAATTATGAAGAAAGGACGAACATAAAACCGAATGTTAATACATATAATGCGTTTAAAAGAAACCGTTGGCGTTTAACATACCTTAATTTAAGGTAGTTTTAATGGGTTTTAATTTCAGTATAATGGTAGGAGCAAATTTAGTTAGTATTTTCATGTCCCGAAGGCTATAATTTCTGATTTTATTATAGGGTTTTTGGGTGGAATTAATGATATAATAGATTATTCCAAAAGACGTGCAGAACAGCAGTGTTGGAGTCGCATCATCCTTCATAAGGCATTTGTTTTATGCCTGTTTTATTAAAAAGCCTTTTTTGCTTACCATCGTTTAACACAAATTTGTTGCTGGATTTATTAAGTTTGCACCCAACCTTTTATTTTGGGAGTCGTCATCTCCCATTAAGGTGGGTAATGGCCCTATTTTTGTTTAAACGATTTCGATTTCGGAGAACAGCTTTCAAAGTTTCTGAATTTTATTTGCGTGTAAGTCACTTTGTAATACAACTTTATTAATTAATTAGACACTGATCAAATCTAGAATTGGTTTTCAAAACATCGACAAAAAATATTTACCAATAACGGTAACCCCTTTGCATTCTTCTAATAATATTAATGATGATTAATAACGAAAACTAATAGCCAGATAATAAAATGATAAATGAATACAGAGCAGCGATAAAATCACAGAGGCATTTATGATATGCGTGTTCAATGACAAAATCTTAATGAACGTATACAAGACAATGGAACAGTTGTTGCTTCCAGCGGCAAAATAAGAGGAACAGAAGCATGAGCGATTGGCGATTGTCAGGTAGCTCAGCAGGTGAACTCCATATAAGCTAATTGAGTGACCAAACGTTTTGTTACGCGCATTACGAACAACAATGTCCGAGTCAATGGCTATTAGAATACGCCACTCGACATCTTTTCTTCTCAGGCTTCTTTTTGTGTCATTTTGTGCGTTAATATAATACCTGCTCCTAGTTTGACTTCTATGCTCGTTAAATAGGATCTTTGTTGACTTCTTAAAAACGCGCGCTGCCAAAGGTAAAACTCACTTTGTTTCTTGTTCTTCTACTCTCTTTGTCCTAACAATACCTGGTATTCCAGGTCTTCAGATCTATGGGCTTTGATGTTCTCTAGATAAATGCACAATGAATTGTTATTATACTAGTCATTTCACTGTCACTCCTACTCAAAATGTATGAAAGAATGCCACTTAAAAACTTGTATTGGACTGAATATAAAGCAAAACCTATACCTACACCTTTAGATGTGCCCTGAATTTTCTCAAGACTGGGAAAGTCACTGACAAATAAATTACTTATTAATTGTTGACACCCCTGCCAAATTTGGTGTATAATGTTGCTCTTAAATTTGATTAAGTTTCGAAATCAAATTAATATTAATATTGTGAAAAGCTTAGCTCATCTATCAATTATAATAGTCAGAACCAATGATCAAACAAGATGTTATCACATTTTTAGAAGGAAATTCATCCCCAATTTAGACATAGAAGCCTCTACAGAGCATACCAATAATATTATACATATACAAAGAGTTAGTTATCTTATCTGATCTACGATACAATTACAGAAAACTTGTGGTGAAATTTATATTCGTTTTGTGACATCAGCACGGATTGACCAGCAGGTATATTTTAATATGGGGTGTTAAAGATATCAATTCTTCCTTTACCATGTAACAATAAAAAAAATCAAAATCTCACACATTCTTTTGTCTCTTTCTTCTTTCATTTGCTTCCCCCCTGTTTTTCTTTGGAAGTTTGTAACGGGATGAACTTTGCAAGCGGTCCAAACAGGGTGACACATGTAATGGTGACAATTCTAATAGTATTTGTAACTGTAGAATTTCATGGGTGATGTAGACATGAAAAAAAGGGCGGGGAAGTGAACAAACGACACAAGGGTTGTTTTCATGATAGATTTATGGATGCTGGAATCAAACCGCTATTAATTACTGGCTGGGTATATCTAAATGGTGATATATGAATTGATACAAACTGATTCCCGGAACGATGACAACACATTTACTGTAGGGACGATGGAAAAGCAGAGATAAAAGGCATATAATAGAGATAACAAACTTACAACTAAATATTGTGACTTTCTACAGAAATTTCAAAGGTTATCTGATTGAAATTATATTTCTTTTATACAAATATGAAAATTAAAAGTTTACTAATTATAATAACTACGAGTTGCTAAATTGGAAGTTGGAACTTGTAAAATAATAAACTGTAGTAAAAATTTAAGAATAATTCTATGCAACACTTTATACACAACTGTTAATTTTAGTTTGGTATAAAATGAAATTCTATACTATATTATTATAGTATTTAAATTAAACACACCCATTCATGGGTGCTGGGTAATTATAGAGAGGAATTTCCACATTCTTGGATTCTAACGGAAATACAAGAATTGTTACAGAAACACACCCACATGTAGCGTTTTGCATGTCTGGTGTAGTGTTATTATTATCAATAGCTAAACAAAGTTTTCAAAGTATTCACCGCTTGTTAAAAATCTTGAAAGTTGTGCGTTGCTTCAAAAATAAAAGAAAAAAGCCGAATTCAGCCGAGAAGAGAAGAGATCTAAACATCAATTATCAACATCAGGTAAATATGCCTAAATCTCTCGAGGCAGGTGGATATTAAATGTCCATTACGGCTAAAAAGTAGTATAAAATTATAGCAATTTTGGTCGATTATAATGCACTCTTTTAAAGGGGCTCATGATCTTTTACTCAACTAGAATTTGTAATCGAATGAGCATTATACCTCGTCGCTACCCTATGGCTAAATTATATCTAGTCATGGAAGACTATCAAGATATAGAATTATGCTGTCTTATGACCAATATGAAATTGTACCCAAAGTATATGATTTAATTGCGCATAATTACTTCTGTCAATGTTTAAATTTTGTAATTAATCATTTATTTTACAACTGCAAATTAAAAGATTATCTTTAATTATAATTTATAATTTTGAAATCACGGTATCAATTATGTTGGTAGTACCTATATCATAAAATAATCTAGAGTTTTTTAAATTTAATTGTCAAAAAATAAAAAAATAAATTAAATATGTATTTTAAATATCAATCAAGGAATATCTCTTTTATTTGTACCACTACTAAAAACGCTCAAAATAATGGATAATTGCTTAGCGGTGAACTTTAAATACGCTGAACAAACCCATTTTATTTAAGTACGCATTAGAACAGTGTTTCGGAATTGGATTGCTTAATGTGGAGCAAGCGTGTAAGCAACGACCGACGAGAGGTGCATGTCTGAAAAGCGAAACGTTTAAGACTAATTAGAGTTGGAAATGCATGTTGTAGTTTCGACGTTTGTTGTAAACGGCGTGCCACAAGATAGCGTGTGCGAGTTGGCAAAAGGTGCACTTAAATAAAACTGGAGGTGTACGGGCAGGCATTCTTCGGCCGAAGAGAAAAAAGCGGAGGAGACTGTGGGGCGCTCCTTCGTTTCAACTGTGACAGGGTATAATTTGAGCTTATTTTTCCCCTTTACATTTTTATAGTGTGCTCGGCCAGCGCACTCGGAATCCACCTTCGGCTATTTAAACGTTTTAACGCTGGCATTTGTTTAAATTAAACGCCTAATTATTTATTGATTGCTTGTCTTGACACGCCTATACAGATAAATAAACACCAACTCATTTTCTTTCTTTCTATCTCACCTTCATTTATTTCAGCTTTTTACTTTCTAGGGACCATCTATAAGCATGTGCATGCATTCAAATTTTGATTTAACTTTAGTTGACGATTGTAGAAGAGGTAAGAAATTATTTAGGTACCAGCATTACTAACCGAAAACGATAATAAGTATGAGGATTCATATTGTAATTCTTAAGGGATAAAAGCTACTTACTTAGTCAAACTAGTATTATTCTGTGTATTCTAAATTCCACGTCTGTTTACTATTTGTGCATCAAAGCAAAATTTGCCAGGCCGCAATAGGATATAGATATTTCCTCGAAGAAGAAAAAAGGCAAGCAGGGAAGAGAAAGATAAACCCTCTATAAATGGATAGTTACAGTGGTAACGAGTTAATTACATTTATCTGCAGGAATTACACGTTTGCATATGACAAAGGGCGATTTACAAGAATCCCGCCCGTTTTTAACGAGATAAATACGGTTTACAACTCGAGTCACAAGAAGTTAGTTAATCTGCCGACTTTCAGATTATTCGTACTTGTACTCAGTGACAAAAATCTCCTTGCCAACCCTTAGCTTGCATGCCACGACTATAGTCGAATTTGCATAATTCTGTTTGTAGTTGGATAAAGTTGTAATTCTATAATTCCATAACTTACGAAATTTAAGTGCCACATCCTATAATGCGAAATTATTGAATTATTTTTTTATATACTTTTATGATGATTCTCAGCAGTGGGCAGAATCGTAAAGCTGCAACTGCTGCTGAGATACATTTGTCTCAAAATCAATAAACGGTAGGTTAAATGATGCAATCAGAATTTAATGGCTTGTATAATGTCAACTGTTTAATCTCCATTACAATTACACCCGAAACATCAACGAATTGTTTAATTCCCCACATGTCACGCTTATTTATTCACATTATGAACAATGGCTTTATTATTTTGTTTATTGATAAAATTACGCTCCAAGCGTAGGTTGCGTTTGGAATTTTGTTGATAATTATTGTTATTGCTTTCCTCTTCTTTTTACTAAAAAAATGAATTCTTTTGGCATATGACGGCAGACATTTTGTTTGGTACAGTGGAACTCCAATTGTCCGCCTGCCTCAAATCGATTGCTTGGGTCAACTCGGCCGTAGTAGGGGCAGACAAGTTTTCCTGCAGTTTTTGATGGTTATTAACTAATGATTTCCTTCAAAATTTCCAGAAGCTACTACTACAGCAATGTCATTACTACACGTCCATTTGATAGTCCAAAATTTAGTAATTCAGCCAGACTTTCAGAAACAGAGGAGATCCACTGTAGATAAAATTAAGAAAAACCTAACACATTTTTACCACACACCTCCTTGACGTCTCTCTTATTCGAAGAACTAACGAAGTATAATATTCTGATGCTGCCGCGCCTTGAAGAAATGCGCGCGCAGATTTGCAGGCGTGTTCCTGCAAGAAGACCAAATAAAAATGTCAACTCTCGCCCACAGTGAAAAAGCATGGACATCTTTTATTACAGTGCTAATCGCAATGCACGCCAAGGTATAATATACTTAAGCATAAACGCTTCACTTCTCCTCTGTTCTCTTCTCAGGGTTGGTTCTTTTTTACACTGCAATCAATGTACACTTGCAGGTCATTCTCTTTTTGTCCTGCAACCTGCAGGAAAGAGGAGTGTTCGACTTGAGTACACAAAAGGGAGTGCCATACAGCCAAATGCACCAATGGGAAATGGCACTTTCGTGCCGGCTCCGGTGCCATGTTGAACGAATCCTGCTTACGGATTCCCCTCCAAAATGCGGCTTACAATTTTAAATCCGGTTATCCAATCCCCTCCAACATTTTGAGATCCAAGTTGAGTGGTTTCGTACGTTATTATCTCGCAAGTGTTGGTGACGGTAGCATGCCTCTTTTATGCAGCTTCCTAACAGTTTTTAATAGCCCTTCAAATTATTTACCCATCACAAAAAGGGGACTTTAAAGCATCAGTCAAGATTTGGTTACTTACTAAATAATAAACTGTTAGTTTTAAGTGAAAAGCCAGTGAGTTTAAATTTGTGTTCAGTGCGTTCATTTCCCGACGGAAAGTACAAGAAACAAGGATACTAAGTTTCGCCAAGTGATAAACAAGTCATGCAAATTTCCAAAACGGTCCTTCGCCGAGAGTAATTTATCAGTGCTGTCCATGAGTTTAACAATGATGCCTCTCGCACCAACGCCGATCGTTGCTGTGCCATCGAAGCCCAAAATTGGCTTCTCAATTGACTCAATTGTCGGGGGTGCAAATCAGCCCAGTCCGCAGACTTCTCCTGTGCACTTTTCCGAAAGCTCGGCTCCATTATCACCTTCCAGTGATGCGGAAAACAGACTGAATAGTTCACCAAAACATTACTCCTCGCCACAGAGATCGCCCGACACTTCGCCCAAACCGCCAATTATGGTACCCGGCATTCCGGCTCACACCTTAGTTCGACCCAGCCCTACGTACGACCCGAATCTTGTATCTAAGAATGGGTTTCTTCAACCGGATTTGGTACATAATCACAACCAGCATCCGTTTGCCCTAGCGGCGCATCTCCAAGGGGCTGCCCTTGCCGCCGCTTTCGGAAGTGGACAACATGGCTTCCCACAGCCGTCGCCGCTCACTCAACATAGTCAACCTCGAGATAGTTATCCTTTATATCCTTGGTTATTATCTAGACATGGCCGAATATTTCCTCATCGGTTTCCAGGCGGTAAGTGCAATTTATATTTTTAAGTGTTACATGTTTTTATCTGTGCCAAATTAGTATTAATATAATAGGTATTAGAGTCATCATTAAGGACTTGAATTATTTCTTTAAAAATGCTAGAAGCCTTTTGAAATTAACTAGAAAATTAATTTGGAACTGCGATAGGTAGTTATCGGTACATTTTAAATAATTATGCTTATTATAAAGCATAAATAATTTTGTTATTTAAGCAAAAAAATACCTAATATATTTATTTAAGTTGTATGTATGTTGCTAAACGAATAAATTATGAAATTATAATAATTAGTCATATTTGCAATTGTTTTAAGTTTTGTTGTTTCAAGTACACTAAGTTAAGTTTTACCTAGCTAGTCCTTGCTAGGACATTATTTAGTAATTTAAACACAGTGGCCAATGAACTAATTTGACTGCCATTTCATATTCTAGGCAGGGGTAGCCAACTTTTACTAAGAGTTTTTGGATTTTTTTTATATAAACATACCAGAACACCCAAGCCTTTGCCAATACCTTGTTGGCCAATCCTGAATATGGCTATACAAACCACAAATTTGGGTTTTTCGTAAAACACTTAACAATAGAAGTTTTACTCCATTCATTATCACATGCAAGAAAGCAATCTTACATGTTAATTCAATCGGATACATTCACTTAAACTCCAAATTTCCTGACTCTATTTAGTTCTAAATTGGATTCATTTTTACCGAGCATAAATTAGACGACGTTAAAATTGAAACATTACCTGTACTTTCAATCAAATTATGATAATTTGTGTATAACAATAACTCAACACTGTAAACAAAAAAGGTACTCGGAAAAAGAAAAAAGTAGCAATTTTATGGGCAATTAAATATAAAAGAAAAACTAAACCAACAACTGAAATTAAAACTAAACTAAACTGAGAAGTTTAAATGAAGAGAAACAAACACAAAGAATGATGAAGTTGAACCAGTTAAACCCCGAAGAATAGAAACCAAGGAGTCAATGTATATACATACATTTCATACATACGTGTTGATACGAATCATGAAAATATGCTTGAAACCAGTACGTCAGTAATTATTTACACATTAGCAACAGAGGTAATTATATCTCGAAGCTACCACCGTGTTATTATAAGTTAACTCTTTGAAATTAATACTTTAATAATATAATTGATCCCTTTTCTTACTGAATACCATACGAATAAATATATATCGGACTCTGCACTCACACATTTGAGTCAAGCCAAACTCAAAATTCAACCGAAAAATGCCCTTCGGTCTTAAAAAAACGTAGCTAAGGCTTAACATATTACCAATTGACAGAAAACAGAATGAAGTTAGCTGAAAGGATAATAACAAAAGAGAAAAAGGATAAATGAAGAAATGTTCTTGTCACATTAGTGATTCTTCTGTTTTTGGTCCGCCAAAGTCTGCTACTTCTGACTGGAGTCAAAAATGAAAGAATCCATGTGGATTGTTGTTGGGATACCTTTATCTTCACCTACGAGTGTATTAGGATAATTATAATGGACGCGAGACGGTTATACGCTTGAGCTCAATATTAAATGCACTTTAATTTGAGCTGGTTCGAGCCTCGTCGGTTCTGTCATTATTATTATTATTATTAAGTGCGTGCGTCCGAAAAATTACCTAATTAACCTCCATTATAATTTCAGAGCAAAGCCAATGGTGCCTAACAACGCACAAAGTATCTAATATAACTCGTAATCAGTTTATTTATTGCATAATTATTTACTTTTGTTTTAATATTTAGGAGAGTTGCAATTTTTAGGCATGTACGTCATAGATCACGATGACTGTAGCACACATGCCTAGGGATTGAAATATTTCTATAGCTGATGAATTTGCGCACACTAAATTTTGTAAACATTTTAAAAATTTACACAAAAGCATAAAAAGAAATAATTTTCTTTTTGGTTATGTAATTAAAACGCAATTAACAATACAGCTATGTTTGTTAGCTATCTCAACATTTAGTTTGTTAATTTCATCAGGTTTGTTTTTGTCCAATCCATTATTTTTATGTCCTTTTTTGATAGTTATTATTTGCGTGGAGATAACATTTGCTCTTTCTTATTTTATAGGTATAATAACAAGTAGCCATTCTACAATTTTGAAAATTTTAATAACTTGTTTATAATTGCGTACTATTATTTGAACATGGAAACAAACATTTGGAGTTTATGAAGACATAAAGAACGATGCTAAATTTGAAAACATTTGAGCTCGGTTTGAATTAACCATTTCTTTGTTTCTACACAAGGCACAAGTATCTAAGTAAGCTAAGTAATTAACTATAATTCTCGGATTTCATTTCATTCTTCAGTCTCAAGTCTAACATTAGTTGCCTAATTTTTTTATTTCTGCGTATACATTAAAATACTTTAATATTTTTAGTTAAGTTTACTTGTCTTTTGGTAGCTGGTTTAATAATAGACTAGTTACATTAAGTAAGAATGAGGTGCAAGTATTTAATTAAATATTTGGTGCTTATATTATTCGTTGGCTTGTGTAAGTCAACATTATGTAAGTGACAGATAAATGACAGCTCGTGAATGTTCTTTTTTAATGACTCTGTAGTAATTAAATTGTAAATTGTTTGTTAGCAAATTGTTTAACATAGCCTAGCTACATAATTTTTCACAGAGTTTTGCTCCCAAATTTAGACTTTTTTTAACCCCCTCGTGTTCTTCTCATTTAACCGTTGAATAAAATATTTATATAAAAAATATATTTAAAACTACTATAAAACATATCAAATTGTATATCAACCTGAGGAAAGTCCTGCAATTAAATGTGCCCCATCAGGCGTGTCGTACCAAATGATTAATTAGTTAATATTGTAGTGCTGCAATGTAATAATTCCATATTTTTAACTCGATTAAATAAAACACATATTGAAAAATAAAATTAAGATATGTATAATGTAGTGTTTTTGCTTCATATCAATGTTTAAGTTTATAAAGTTTAAAATGCATGCACCCGGTTGGAAATCGTAAATAATCCAAATGTAATGTATTAATGTGTTAATTAGGCGACAGAGCAGGTGCGATTACGTTTAATTTGTACACACTTTAAGCATGTTGTATCTTTAGAGTGTATGTACACACTTGCATGCTTTTTAATGAGAATACCCCCACATTCCCCAAGTGGTCACTGATATAATTCATGTTCTTTACTTAGCAGCAACAAGAAGTTGCTTAATTTCTTCAGCTTTTCTTTGAGTTAACCTAAAACATTCCCAACATTTAAGTGAGTTTTCCTTCTTCTTCTTCTTTAGTGATTAGTTGTAGCTGCAATTGTAAATTGCAAAGAGCCAAAGAGCTACATACAAGTATTTTTTTCTAGAATTTAAAATATATTTATATGTTGTTATCCAAGGTGTAAAGAGCACACCATCAAGATTTGAATCGGATCACATCAACTTATGCACCTACAAAGCTCAGTATATCTATCTATCCATCTATGGTTTAGAAGAAAATGTACAAGCTAATTAGCTCAGTAATAAACGCATACGTGTATCAAACATATTATAAAGTAAAAAACAAGATGTGTTAAGGTGTATTTACACCTTATTACATCTTTGAATGGGGAGAAAATGCGCTGCGCTGTTTAACTTCTACAAATGAGTGCAATTAGTCGGCTTTGTTTCGCATCAAATTAATGATAATTACGAGTGTTTGAAATGCAAAATGTAATGGTTTGCTTGTATCCACATGCCGCATGTTGAATAAAGAATATGGCTAAGTTTCAAATCTGAAATTTGAGCGAAAAACTATTCAAACACCTGTTCTTTGATTGTTTATCGCAGAATAAATTTAGCAAATAATTAATTAGTTTGTCTATGCAAATCAAACTTAATTAATAAGTCGAATTATGAATAACTAGAAATTATCGTTATTAATTGATCGTTTTTCATTATCATATTATTTGTTGAGACGTAACAAACAAGACACTTAAACAGTTAAAAACGATAACACATGGTCTCATTAAATAATTAATGCAATTATTTAAAGGAAATTTGCATAAGTCCAATAAAAACCGCAACGATATTATTGCTTTTAAATGAATGAATTGACTGAATGAATCATTTTGCCTCTATCATTCTACTTGCTGTATCTGTATTTTATTGCTATAAAATTATTAGTTTGTTGCAAATTCCTTGATGGTGTAAGTGGGAGTTATGACTGACAAACGGACTTAATTAGTTATCTGTTCATGTTGATTAATTGCAATTACTTCTAATTACCTTTATGATATTAAACAATTAAAATCAATTAATGTATGGAGATTTTGAATTTCGTGCCAAATGCAGTTGGCTAAAAATGAAAAGAAATTTCCTAGAATTCTAGCCAGAAAACTAGAGTAATTTGCGATATGTTGTGTTGTTGGTTGTTGTGCACACACGATAAATAAATATGTTTGAATCGTTTAATTTGCTTTGGACGCACCTCTCAACACCATGAGCTTCACCAGAGTTATTATTATACAATAAAGTTATAAGATTACATATAAAGACTGAATTGGTGTAAATGAAAGATGTAATATTTCCTTCGCTTGAACAAACTCGCGTTTCTCACGTAATGTAATTCCTATAACTAGATATTACCTACTTATACATATTATATATATGTACACCTAAGGAAAGGACTCTTTTAAAGTGTTGGGTTTACACGCGCCGAAGAAAAAGAAAAAGCAATGCAGCTGAAGAAGTGCAAGAGCAGCAACCAACATATTGGAAAATATTAAATATTGAATACAAACTTCTGCAGACCCGGTATTAATTTTAATGCTTCACATTCACACAAACAAGAATATCGCTTTGCTTTCATGCATTCATATTCATTCGTGATCATCGAGTATTCTCTGTTTTAGTAGTGCAGTTTAGTTCGTGTAGAAGTTTACATGATGTTCCTAATGGTCTGTATTCACGCGAGCCAGCTCTAATTGACTTGTGAAATCGCCAACACCCTGCTGAAATATGTTTATTGTTTCTTAAATTATTTCTTCTTACTTCTCCTATAACTCTCTCCCTTTTTACCTAATTTCTTTTTGTATTCTTATTTCCTGCTTATCATTCAAATGCATAGAGTTATCAACGTGATGCAAAAGTTTAAAATTTTGACATAAATCAAGATTTAAATAGTATAATGATTATGATAATAATTATAGAGTGAACCAAAGAGTTTAACATTTCGGAGTCATGAGAGGATAATAAATGTAATAAATAGCTTGCTCTCGCTCGCTTCATAGCTTAAAGAAGCAATTAATTAGCAATTAGAATGGTTGAAGGTTATATTATTACTTTATTACGTGAGATAGTTGCGCGCTGCGATTACTAATCGTTTAATAATTAACAGCTAATATAATTTTAATTCTTACATGCTTATGTTGGTTCGTTTATGAATCAATTTAATAAAAATTCTGAGGATTTAAGCATTCGAATATGCTACTATATAGGATTACTGACTGGACTTCTAAAGACTCTGCATTTGTGGTGTACAACTTGAAAATGTGTAAAAGGACATTTTAAAAATCAATTCCAGGTAAAGCAGCACATAACTTTACAGCTTGCGAATACTTTGCATACATCGGAAACAATTTGTAAGCTTTTTCGTCGTTGCTTGTGTTTTATGTACGAGGTGAGTTTTTTTCCAAGTGGTCTTCTCTTTTTCTCCTGCGAATTGTTTCTCTGGTGTTTTTTTTGTTAAATACACCCGAAAGAAAAGGAAACCAAGAAGATCTATCTGGTTCGCCGTCGGCAAAATGCATTTTATGCAAATTACTTGAATTTTGGTCTAAACCTGCCCTCGCAAGTATTCAATATTCCGAACTCATTATTTTAGCAAAAAAAGCTCCTATTTAATAAGTTAATTGCTGCTTTTTACAATCAAGGTTTTCGTGTTGAATCAATCAAAATAACGACTAATTAAACAATTCATGATATTTACATATTTCATAATAATCAAGTTTTAACCAATTAAGCGCGAAACTTGAACAATTTGCAAGGCAAAAACTCGACCACAATTAGTCGGAAATCGAAATGTTAATTTGGATAATTATCCGGAGAATTTAATGCGTTTTAATGTTTGGTTTCGCAGGCATGGCAACATCTTAACTAGGAGGAAACAGCTATAAATATACGTATTTAGCTCGTTTTTATATAATTTTAGTAGGCAATAAGATGTTAAAATTATTGCCGATTATGAGCGCCTCACTTGTTTTTTCCTGACCGTTCCTTCTTAACCTGCAGCGTTTTCGTATTAATGTTGATCAAAATGCTCATTGCCTTTTCACGTTTCTTCTCTACACTATTATCTTTTCTTTCTTCATCTGGTTTCTGTTTCTAGTTTTTTTTTTAAATTTTTTATTTGGTTTAGGTAAGGAGTCGAACGAAGCCTTGTTAGTTATAACGTGTGTATAGGTATTGTATTCAACACAATTTGGTTTATTTAATTAGAAGTTAAATTGTTGGTTAAATTGAGAAATAAACTTGGATTTTTTAATTT
Organism: Falagria sp. GC000072; assembly: GCA_030556245.1. Taxonomy (NCBI): domain Eukaryota; kingdom Metazoa; phylum Arthropoda; class Insecta; order Coleoptera; family Staphylinidae; genus Falagria; species Falagria sp. GC000072. The sequence continues at coordinate 17,203 of JASKGN010008618.1, read as the reverse complement.
ATAATTTAAGCTTTTGCATGAGTTATAAATCATGTATATTTATAGTGATTAACAGAGCTATGGCTTTTAGTAATTAAGAAGAAGGATGGAAAGCTAACAGACCACAAGAAGAATAAAACAAAAAAATGAAGAGAAAATATACATGTTGAAGATAGGTAGATATATAGATAAATACTTAAGTTACAAGTTGCTCGCGTTTTAAATAAATTTTAACGTCGTCGTAATTTTTTATTGCGTATAATTATGTTATTACCAGCTATATTAGTTGCATTCTAATTAAGTTAATAATAGTATTTTTATATTGTAGAATAACATGTTCTCTTATTCCATCCGAGTTTTCCATATTTGTATTCAGAACTTGAATGACTAATATTAAATCACTTATAATTCATTAGTACAACGCCATACTAATCCAATATTCCTAAAAGCAATCAGAGACAGAGCGAACGATAGACTCTCGTGTTGTTTATTTAAATTAAATTATGCTTAATTACACACCTCCTTCTCGATATGCCTAAGAACGTTATGCGATACACGAACAAGAACAAACATCTGCATATTTTTTGCATGAATTTCTAGCCAGTTAATGTTATGCCACATTAAAATTAATTTACAATTCTTTCTAATTTGTTTGGTGGACGCGAACAGTAAAATGCCCATTAGCAAATTGAAATGTCAAAGCTTTACATTAGACCTGTTTCTAATTAATTAATTATTTGCAATTTATGGCCACTAATTGCAAGGTTCATTATTGTTGGAAAATATTTTCAAATTGCTACAATTATTGATTTATTTATATTTATTGTAGTCGCACACTCTTTATACCATTTTCGAATTATTTACTCTCTGTTTCTTGATTTTAATTTATAATTAACTTTATAATTATGCTTTGATTATTTTTGGACCTTGGAAAGTTTCAAATTAATTAACAATTATTATTTGAATTTCAAAATTTAATAATTAAAACGATGAAGTTTTTTATTTTTACTAAACGAAATGTCAAATAAATATCTATAGATACATAAATAGATAATGAAATAAAACTTTTCATTTAGTTAGTTAGTTGCCTAAAGAGTTTTCCAACTTGAAGCCAAATATATTCGTTGTTTGAGGTAATTTGCATTTGGTTTCCGCGTCTCCTCTCTCGACGCCACTCCATTCGTGAACAATAAATTATGCTTGATAAGGCATACAGTTTTGGGCGCGTTTCGAATATAATGGTAATAACTTTGTGCTCCTCGCATATTCAACTATTACCCACCTTCACCATCGCCACCTTATTTCCCGAGGTGTAATTTTTCCGTGCCAAGAACCGATAAGCCCCGTTGTCAACGTAATTAGCGCTTTATTATGCACGTTTAATGGATTTCAATATATTTCATGTCTAAAGCTAGTTTATTTCTTTCTCGCTCATTTTCTATTACATATTTTAATTCTTTATTTTTACAGTTTAATTTCTGGATTTTTCAAACTCTGTTGGGTTTGGAATATAATGAAATACTTAGAATAAAATAAATTTAGTAATTCAGTGATTGTTCCATTTGACAGTTCATGAAATGGCGGCTGACTTTAGATACTGTATTAAAGTTGACAAAAGTACACGGATCACAGATTTCAATAGTTAATTTTTGGGCATTCAGAAACATGAACACGAATCCTCGTTAGGATAAGTTTTTTTTACGAGTGTGGAGCAAATAGGATTTTTATATGAATTGAAACGTGAAAAAAGCAGGGCGCTTGTTATCAAGTAGTTTAGTCGGATATGATTGACTTGTGAATGGTTTAATTTAATAATGGGGTGCTAACAATGCCCTTAATCTAGTTTCACGCCCCGATAGAAAAGGGCTTCTTTTATTGTGCTGCTCGTTTGCGTGATCGGCGATGCGTTAACTTAAAAAATAACAAAAGTCGCTTGCTTGATGTATAAAAAACGGACACTTTTGTATTCAACTTTGGCAATTGTTAATTTATATTTGCACGGGAGATGATGGAAATAAATAAATAATTTGAATGCAATTGTTTTACAGGTCCAGATATCCCCGGTTTCCTGCTACAACCATTCCGCAAGCCAAAGAGAATAAGAACGGCGTTCAGTCCTTCGCAATTACTTAAGTTGGAACATGCCTTCGAGAAAAACCATTATGTCGTGGGCGCCGAGAGGAAACAACTGGCGCAGTCCTTGTCTCTCACAGAAACGCAAGTAAGAGTTTTCTCAGGTCATTTTTTACTTCTGATTAGGTTAAACATCCGTCACCTAACTTAGTATGAAATTGAGCTAACTTAATTAAATCTTTGGTACAAGTAACGTGACCAAACTTTGGTTTGTTTCCATTTGTACACAATACTGTTATGAATAATTTCATAAGGATAAATAAGTTGTTAAAACTAAAACTGTTAGGAATATAAATGTCCTCATTTACTTTATTTAATATTTAATAATATATCTATTTATTTAAATACATGAAAAATAAGTCGAGTCTATGTTGAAATGTTAAAAATAGAATAAAACAAGTACATTTTATTTTATTTTATTTTATTTGATGCGGGTAAGGCGCCAAACGACCTGATAACGTCGAGTAATTCTAAAGTCTACTAATATTATTAATAACTTTATTAATTCTTAAATATCAAGAAACGTGTCTTTTTATCAAATTAATAAATTGCTAGATTACGATATGCGAATGACCACTAATGATCTACTTAGGATAATTTACTATTACGAGTGCGAATGCAACGAACGAATGCAATTGCAACTGCAATATTACGGTTTTCAGGTATTTTTCGTTTTTGTGGGAAATAACACGCCAATGATGCTGATGCTGAGATTATTATTACTTGCTGCTCTTGGGTTTGATCTTCAAGACTTCCCGTCTATAATTAAGCTTAAAGACTCATCTAGATATCATTAACTTATAACTTTAATAACTAGTACATGTAAAAATTACCCATCAGTTAATTAATTGCTGCCTTCGGAAAATACTAATAAATTTTTTTATAATATCACACCATTCGAGATTCGATTAGATTAGGATAAATTGTAAGCGTAAGCATAACCACCCCATGTATGAAATAATAATAATGATGATGATAATAAAAGTGTCAGAAAGGGGTTGTCTCTCGCTACGCATGCAAACATCTGCTCGCAAATCGTGGCATAATGAATGAACGCATCACGCTTTGTAAAGCCTAAGTAAATCGAAAGATAATTTAAATTCTCATGCGAATAATAAAATTGAGTGGAGCGTGGTTGCATAGCTGCTTTATTAATCGAGTGGACACGACACTTTTACACTCCACTCCATTGAGCGAAGCTGATATTTATACAGTGCCTTTACTTTACTAACAAGGGCATGTCGAACGTACTCCTATATCATATTATCACGTACGAGAGAGAAAACATGGAAAAACATGGCGATGGCGTCAGTTACATATGAAGTGGGTACTTAAACACCAAGGGTGTTTGGTAAACGAACAAGGGAGGGTATAGGGTAACTGGGAATTAAGTAAACCAATGATATTTCTCCCCTCAAATAAAATGAAATGAAACCTGGGTTAGTTTTCGTAGATATGTGATGTCGTCGAGATAGAAGTTAAATTTGCACTACTCGATGTCAGCCTTTTGATTACAATGCGTGGAAACAGAGGAAATAGGCAATTCCATCAATCTCTTTTTATTATAATTTTGCATGTTTTATTTGCATCGTTTGCAAATAACGGAAGTCGGAAGTCGCAAATCGGATGTGCAGGGGTCCTCCTCTATGTTTATTTCAAAGGGTGACTTCTTCAATAGAAATACGTTTCGTAAATCAAATAAATAAATTGAAGCCATTGCAGAGACAGAGAAAAATAAAAGAATGCAATAAATAATTTTTGAGCGTAAGAAGTTAATTAACAAATTTATGCTTGAGCAACCTGCCCCTTTACAAATGAGTTATATGCGTAAATATAGGCACATCGTTTATGAACGAGCATTTAATAAATTAGTTAAACACGAAACGGTGCTGTTCATGTTCATGTAGCTGAAGTATTTATTTATGAGGACCATTTCGACAGCTACGCCGTATTGCTGCCTTGTTTACCATTTTTGGTAATCCAATACGCGAGCATTGCCGTCATAAATAATGCTCATGTCAATAACTAATAAATCAATGGGCAAATACTCGATTTTCACTGCAATTATCCTTTTGGATCCTTTTGTGTCTTATTATTAAATTTTTATTAATATTTTATTAACGGTGTGAGCGAAGAGTTTTTCAATTAAAAAATAACTCACTTTTTAATTGTTTTCGAAATATAAATACTATAATAGACAATAACTCGGACAAAGAGAGAATTAATAAAAAATAAATGAAGCCAATTATAAAAATATTTGCACTGCAAATGGATTTTCCCTTTTTCCAATCGAACGGCGTAATAAAAAGCGCATTGTTTTAATTCATTCCAATGGACGCGTCGACAGATATTGTTTTCTGTTTTTTTCCGCCGAAATCATTTTTTCCAATTACCCGGATATACGCGCAGCTTCCGTTCTGTATTAATTGATTATTCGTTTTCATGCGCGATCATACCCCGGATTAAAAAGCGAGGGCTGTTTGGATTTCATTTGAATAAGCACTGAGGAATGGCTACTACACGATTTCAATTATTAGTATCAACACCATCCGAATGAAACTGTCCTAAAATAACACGTTTTATTAATGTTCTCATTTGCTTTACAACAAAGTATGTATTCAAAATTACCAATTAATTAAAATGCTCATTTTAGTCATTATCATTTATCTAATTGCAATTTACTTTGTTATGTTTGACTCGTTTTCTATTTATCTATCGCGCCTTCAAAAATGACCAATGTGCACGTGTCCGTATGACGTATACACGGGGCATTCTTGAAGGCGTTGTATTGGACCTAAACTTGTCCGTCGAGGACAACTTTGGAAATGTCGAAATTAAAATACAGATATTATTAATATATGTGTATTAATAAAACGATAATTTATTGTTACAGGTAAAAGTGTGGTTCCAAAACCGACGAACGAAACATAAAAGAATGCAACAAGAAGAAGAAGCTAAAACAAGTTCGAGTGGTAAATCATCGTCTCAATCAAACTCACACCATGTGAACAAATGGAAAGAAGAAACGGGAGATGACCAGTATGGGGAATATATCGATATGGATATGGACGACGAGTGTGTTAGTGATGTGGAAAGTGAAACATAAACTGCATTCATAGACACCAAGTAAATATAAAAAAACAAGAAACCAAAAAATGATGATGACTGCTTTGTCCTCTTGGCGCAAAGACAGTCCATCTTGTCCTGAATATGTAACAAATTTTAAATGTAATTAAAGTTTGCGTGATTCTCAAAATCACTGAAGCAAGCGGAATTTTGAATTCGCAACAAGTTCAGAAAGAAGGAATCTAAAAAACAAATTAGTTGCAATATTAATTAAAAGCTGTATATATAGGATAAACTAAGTCGACGAAGGGAGTAGAAAACTAGGGTTTATCACTCGTAGAACTAATTGCCAAGGAATCTACCTTAGAAAGAACGTAACAAATTTGTCGGTACGTGCCAAATTCAAACAAGTATTTTTTTCTTGTTTAATTTCTCAGCTGTTTAATCAAGGAAAGTTGACGGAATTAGAATGTAATCGAATCTTCCTAGTGACTACTGCAATTCTGTACATATTGTGACTATTATCGTATTAGGCATTATATCTAATAACCTAAATTATTTATTATTTGTGTTTTTTGATTATTTTTTTGTGAAGAAAATATAATTTATTTGTTCCTTGTATATAGTATACATAAAAACTAATTAAAATGAGTTTTAATTATATTATTAAATAAACCCAAGTGTTACGTGTCAAAGTAAACTATGTGAAAAACGATAAATGTGTATCTACTTCAATTGCTTCATATACATAATCATCATTTACCTTCGCCTCATATTTCGAAAGGACACAGAAGTGTTTCTTTCAATTTAAATAACAAGAAAACGAATTTTACCTGAGTCAACCTTACAAGTTTCAATAATTTTACACCACAGGGTGTCAACATCAAACTTAACAAACAATGACCTAGCTATTTGATTCATATCATTTTTAATAGAAACTATAGTTTAAAGCTCAGGTAAAATTGAAACTGTATTTCTAACTTTTACTTTTTTTGGTACGTTTCCAATTCAAGTCAGGGTAGCATGGATACCCTAAAGATACAAGAAGAGAAGAAAAATAAAATAAAATTCAAAAAGAGATTATGACAATTATGAAGAATTGAAGTCAATGCTAAGTGTACAAAGTGTTTATTACCAATTTTAATTATGATATGGAAATTTATTATACCTATTAACTAATAACGATATTGTTGATAATATATCGTACGTGTATCATATGAGAATAAATTAGTTACACATGAATTGTTATATTGTAGCATTTTTACATGTGCATTTCTTGAAGATTGTACTTAATCGATGAATCATTTAATTCATTCATAGTTTATATTTTTGTTTCTCCAAATTTGATTCTGTAATATCAAGGTAATGTAAAAACTTAATTATCAAAGTGATATGATGATAAATAAGAAGAGTATCAAACATAATTTGTGATTTACCAGAAAATCTTATTCGCAGGGAAGAATGAATAATCAGTATTCCTTATAGGGTCATCTACAATGTTAAATTCTATTCCCATCTAAATTATTTGTTATTTAAAAATATAATAGGATACCAAGAAAATATCTAGCAAAGTGAAAAACATTTTTGCCATTAAATTGGCGTAACTACTGTACTTATAAAAATGCGATAAATTGTAAATTAAATTAAAGAACAAACAAATCAACAAAATTATTGTTTCAATTGCCAGGACTTACTAATATCCTTATCCTTATATGAGCAGGGCCACATAAACAACAAACTGATTGAGCGATTGGAAAGCCCAGAGTTTCCTGCATATGACAGGTAAGATACCCTATACTTATTTTTAGCACAAAGCATAAAAAGCTGATCGCTTATCACTCTTGTTTGTATTCGCCGTCAACAATACTCAGACTTTGCCGCATTGGAATTGAATCAAGAACGAGCGCGTGTTGCACAAGTCATTAAATATGCTTTTAACAGTTCACGCCCTTAGTGATACGACGATTGAATGCACAAATTAAGGAAGGAACGCAACGCAACGTAGGTGCTTTGCTTATAAAACTATCAGTATCAGTAATGTACGACTTCATGAGTGGAATATTGTCAGAGTTAATGTGCATGTGCAAGCTCTTGAGGTTATTGATTGTAAATCGACGAAATCAATGCTAAATTTGCTTTAATATGCCGCACGACATGCGCTAAACAAATGCCGACGTAACCTACACGTTTTGTGGTGATTCATGTGATTCCAATGAATAAATAGATATAAGCAGTAGGTTGACTTACAGTTTATGATGAAAGCTTTCAATTCCCAAAAATTGTAAATGTTTGAGCACCAGAATGAAGGACGTATCCGCCAGGATATATTGGAGAACTCGAAACACTAACGTCTTCCTGCTCGGCCATGTTGAAACTCACCTAATAACGTAACGTGAGTTCCAACATGGCCGACAGGACCAATTGCGCGCGAAATTCAAAATGTCTAAGTAATTTAAAATTTAAAAAATGTTAATTTAATAATTTAATTTAACATAAAGGTAACGAAAGTTGCAGTATTAACAGATAAAACGAGTTAGCAAGTAAATATAAATATTAATTATGAAATTAATTAACTTTATGAATATAATATCACCGAGTATTTAATTATTTCGCCCTGAAAAGAGAGTCCCATGCTGGTGTATACATGAAAATGAATAAGACAGTCACATATTGCCTTGAGGCGCTCATTAAAGTTGCAACTTTATGTGAATTTAATTTAATGACTGTTCTTATCGCTCTGAACATATATGACCATAGATTATAAGCTAGCAAATTAAATTTTTTCGCGACTTTAAAATACTTACATCGTGTTAAGAAGAAGTAAATCTTTTCAGCAAAGATTGTTCCAATCGCATTGATAACTACATACATACATAATTATGAGTTCTATTATTTATACCTTCGGACGCATGTAAATAAGTGCTTAATTTAATGCTTAAGTTCTTGTCTCGTGTGAGTAAATATAAATATTCTCCACGCACGTGTGTGGAGTTGTTCTTCATGTAAGGATGTATATGTACAGATTGTTTAGTTTTAGTTTTATTTTGTTCGCGCATACTTATAATAAGCACTTGTCCGTTTCTGTGTAAATATGATCATCACCTGCCTCGCGCCAGCTTACAATACGCTTAACTCCTCGTTAAATAAGATTTTAAAGGATAGTATCTTCGACAGAAATTAATTACGAACCGATGAGCGTACACACGTTCCAACTGGAACGCTACAACATGGAACAAGACGAAAACGAATTCAAAAGCAAAATGGAAAAGCAAAAGCACAGAAATACATACACGGTATATGTCCAAGTCATAAGTAAACACGTAAACGATTAAAGAATAATTATTTCTGGATGATGGGTAGCATTAGCAAGTGGTTTTCAGGACCGAAAACACACACGCTCAAGAGATCCTCGGTATCAGCATTACCATCCCAGATTTGTTCGGCTCCTCAAGCGCCTCGTCCTTTTCCTATCTTGTCGTTGGCGTTCCGCGTCGATTTGTTTCTTCCAAGGAAGAACGAACGGTTTACTTTATTCGTTTGCTCCACGCGCTCGCAATAAGTGCTGCCTTTTCTCTTGTTCTACGAGCAAGCGCATGTCTGCTCCCATAGCAAAGGAGAGCGCGTTTAAATTCTCATAAATAACCCACTAACAATCTCCTAGTGACAGCTTGTTAAGTCCTAACCACAGGTTAAGTTATAATTAATGACTGACGTCACCAGGTAATTGTTAGCTCGTCGCTATTACAGCCCGTAAGCTTCTAAACACGTTGCTTGCTTAAACCCATATGCGTGTAGGTTTATGTATTATATTTCGATCGCTTTACTTTTGATTAAATATCTATTCGAGTTTAATTTGTTTTATTTTCTAATTGTCCTTGCTGTTTGCCTGGCGCTTTCTTCTATTGATTTAGACCAAAATTTCTTATAAGACGAAGTGTGCAAAGCGAAGGTTTTAATGTGGTAATTTAATAAACATTAACTTATTTAATAATTTCAAATGATTTATGACATAACAACGTTTGCCTCGGGAGCTTGAAATGAATATGTTTATAGAGTTTTCATCGTATCTATGCCTATTGCCTACACCTAATTAGTTAATAAATTGATATTACATTGATATCATAATAATTTTCCAACACTGTAAATTGTTAAGCTTCTAAACTTAGTTTTCAGTTTCAAGTGCTTATTTATAATTATTGTATTAATTAATGATATACTATACATATGAAATATGCCGATTATATTCTTCAGGTACGGACATGTTGTATCGGGAATCCTTGTGAAACAAGATGGCCGTTTCCGGCTTAGATTGTTTCTGTGCAAGATTGGAATTATAGCAACACCACTTATCCAGAACAATAATCAATGTTATTACTTCTAATTGATAACGTTTTCTGAATAAAAGCAAATAAATTCAATAGGAAGTAGTTAGCACATCATAACGCGGCAAGTTTTTAACTTTCACGATCATCAATGAGCAAACGATGGGTTTATAGTAGTGTGATGATGATGCCACTTTATTAGCAGGTTTCGGTCGATGATGATGAGGTGCAGGCTCGCGAGCTCATTCGCCGACGATGAAGCGCGCGTTGACGGCTTATTGTAATTAGAGCCTCGATGCACCTCTTGATGAGCGACGACTAAAAAACTACTACATACTTACTCGTTACTTACTGCCATAGCAAGTAACACGAAGTAGGTAGGCATGTATCTCGAGAAGCGGAAAATGCTGTGTATTAACATCTCCAACATTCGCCCATCAAGTTATACCGCTGGGTTTATTCCCATACCATATGGTTATGCCCAAGAGATTACCCACATAGGTGCATAAAACAACATCCTCATTGTATAAATGTATAAATCTTAACACACTGAATAATTCTTTTTTAATTTTTTCTTGAATCTTTGAATCTTCTTGTTCTTTTCCACCTTTAATTTTCCGCGGTTTCGCTCCTTTCTTCGAATTTTTAATTTTTTTGTTTAGACTTTTTAATGCCATTCGCACTTAGTCGATTTTTATCACTTAATTGACCCATAAGCATCGTAAACGACTTTCTGAATTCTACCTAGTATAAAAGTCGAATGAATTACCAAATGCCACATTATGGCAATCATAGAGCGTTGCCATCTATCTATCTCTTCATTGTGAAGAGTTGTTTAACAGATAACTTGATTACTACAGGACTCATTTCTTTCTTTTCTTGTTTCGTCCATAATTTCGTAACAAACCTCCGAAGAAATGTGTAACGCTGATTACTCCCAAACTCCGGCTTATGCTTAATTCCTATGCAACAATAAGAGCAGTAATTAAGCGTCAAGCCAATAATTATTTTTCACTTCCCGTCGTCGATTTAGGAGCCCGAAACGGAAGCGGAAATATTTTAATTTCCATTAGCAGCAAGCATTAGTAATGATAGAAGTGTAACTGATGATGCCTCAGGCTCGCATGAAAAACAAGTTGAAATAAATTTATTTAAATAATTATTTTGTTAATTTATTTCTTGTTTTTGTCCTATACTCAGAACACATCATTCAATTAGCTCAGTAATCAAGTTGTTGGCACCCAAGTTTTATTATTGCATTTAACATACCTAGTCATCCGAATCAAAGAGTGACAACCAAATAGTAAACGAAGCAAGCAAATATGCTAAAATCTATTTAAAAGTTTGATAATAAAATTCTACAGAAAGAAATAGAAACAAAAGTAAAGAAGAAAGCTCCCAACTAAAATACCAAGCCAATCTAAAGATATAATCAATATGATCATTTTTTCTCCGTTTCCAGTCTCACCTTTTGTTCGTGGCATTGTTGCTAATCTCTTCGATGTGTCTTAAACTCCTTGAACTTCTCTCTATCCCATCTCCTTTCCTCAAACTGCGCTGCCCATCTCATCGCATTCGTATTCCTTTGACCGAATGTTTGTTTCATTTGTTAGGATCCTCGTAAGTCTCGAGGATACATTAAGAACCCATAAGTATATTAAGTATACACTTACTCGCGTCCGTACATGTTCGTTAAAGGGGGTGTGTACTCATGAGTAATTTGTTGAGTATTCTGAAAGGTTTGCTTAACCCAAGATTAAAACTAACTGATAATTACATAATAACCACGTTGTGCCTTGCCTGGCAACTGTTGTCGAGCATCATTAATAACCGAAGAAAGGAGACCGTTTAGTAATTTATTTGTTTAATTACTGATCCATAACAATTAAACTAAGAACAGAGATGAGGTTGCAGCCTCTTCATCTTTAGCTCTTCGAAACGTTTCTCTCCTTCTTGAATGCCAGAGGCAATGCAATGTTTTCTGAAACAAAATTTATTTCAGCTTTTGTTCATTAATTTGATTATTGTTCCATTGAAAGCATTTATCAAAGTTTAAGATTCTACGAAAATCGTGGAAAATGTTACGTGAATAAATAGGATAAAGTGAAGATAATCATTGCGTGCAGACTTACAAAGTTAAATGAAGAGAGGTAGACTCATGCATTATCGATATATGTGCATGGCAACAAGGCAATTTTACACCATTTACACCGCAAATCCACAAGCAACTCAATTAAATTGCATTTACAACACGTTTTACCTGCACAACAAACTAACTCATACATAATTTACGCATAATTCATTTCTATTGACTTATAATTTCATTCAATCAGGTGTCTTTCTTTCATACGAAAAACTTCTTGGATACCAAAACTAACCTAGCAAGAAAACTTGTCCTTCCTTAAAACTCCTTAAAATTTAGTTATCTTTAAAAATCACTAAACAATTAAAACAGCTAAACAAATAAATAAATTATAGTCAGATACGATAACAATGCGTGTAAAAATTATTCCTGCCGTATGATTACAATAATAATAAATTAATATCATTCGGTTATATCCTGGGTTAGAATGTACAAGTATAATAAAACCATTAATAAAATCTCGCTATAAATAGTAAATAAGCTCAATCTATAATTAATAGATTGTTGATTCGATTCCAGTGTGAAGTTGCCTGCCCTGTTAAGTTTCATTGACTGCCTCAGGTTGCTTAGCAAACAACATACAAGGCGTCCGAATGTGTGTTTGTTTGACTCTTGTTTGAAAAGAAGAAGTGGAGAACAAATGCTTTTTGATTCCAGTTGTAAACCTTTTCGATGTGGTAGTAAGAATTCAGATTCAGGACGATCCGGCGTGATATTGGAACCCGAGACCACTGCCAACACGTCTCTGAGTTCTTAAACGATTATCAATCATTTCCATTTACACCCAGAGATACGTTTATGTTTGTAAATACATTGCCTTATACGAATGCTGGTAATCATAGGTTTAATGTATAAATATTTCGTTTAATATGAAGTTATTGATTGACAATTGATAAATCTATAAAATATGTTTCCATTCATGTCGAATGTGCGTTCATGTCATTGAACAATGATTCCGAATTGTTCTTCAATTTGGTTGAAGTTTTAAGGAATTAATTTTATCCTTGAAACCTCGGAGATATCCTTGAAAATCTACAACAAATGGAAATCTTTCTTCTGCTTTGGTCTCACAAAGGTGACATCTTATTAAGATTGTTTATTATCCTTCATTTATGTTCCTTTGCTCCTTTTTCACTACAGCGCTGAAATCAATCTTATTAGCCATGTTTTATATTAAATGAAAATCAACATGGTATTATTACAGCGGCCAAAGCAAAATAGCGTTTTGTACGTACAAAGCAACCTTCCATCCGAGATCCTTATCGTCGCAATCTCGACGAGTTCTTGTAATACGCGAACAAATTGTGTGTAAATGCGAATGCCCGATTCGAATTTGAATAATGTAGACGTTTTATGGGCGATTCGCCTTTTTACTCTTGATTTTATTTAGGTATAACAACGCCGTTTTATTTACACGACAGACGCAATCGTCCGTCCGCTGTCCATCGCAACTACGTGTTTGGACCTGGTCATCTTTGTCCTTCATTCTTGTGCTTGTTTTGTGTTCTGATGTGATTGTCGCATGCCTCCACATATCTATACAAAGTGTTTGCAAACAGTCCAATTCCCATTCGTTTCCAAAGAATAGCTTGAGATTGGAAGATCAAGGCAGGACAATTGCTCCTAGGACCGACTTTTCGTTATCGCCACTCTCTGTATACTTGCGCAGGAATGTAGATTACAACGAGGACTTTTCTGGTGTTTTATTTTTATATTAACGCGTGTAAATATCGAGTTACAGCCATCGTGTTTATCGTCGTGGTCGTTTGTACGATTTCGGACGTTTTGGAATGATATAAATTATTTGTCTTCTCTGAAATTCCAAGATGTTATCTCTCAACTAATCACACATGTTCTGTTCTAGTTTGTACCGGCTGACTTCTACATTGTGTTCCAAAAACTGAGTTTTTCCCATAAGGATCATTCTAACATATCACAGCATTAATTAAGAAATCATTGACACCAAATCTTAAGGGCACGACTTCATAATGTGTACATTACAAGATTAAACATACACTGCATAAATTGCAAAGTTATTGAGTACAATGCAGTGAATTTACAACTGATGTAATAAATACTCTCAATAAACCCACGGAGAGTGTTTGCTCTGCGCGACTGGTAGTCCAAGATGTGTGCCCATACATGCAAGTTCCTCACATATCGGCGTCGAATTCGCTGTCTGATCTTGAAACCGACCTGAATAATATTATACCATGCATACTTAACTCATAACTTGCCCATGGTAACAACGCGAGATGCACACAATTCATAAATATTCGTTAACGTTCCCTGTTTCCAACTCTGTCTTCGTAATTTTATTGCTGCCCGCTCGTCCACGTGTGCTGCTGGTTATGTGTTTTTCTGGAGCTTTCAACGTAATTTCCCCGATTTAGCACAGCCATTTTGCTCGAATACCGCGGAGGAAACTCGAAGGTCCTTTGAGGAAGGACTAATGCGAAAACTGAAGAGATATCATAATAACAAGTCGCAAAACGTTAACGAGCAATTAGAGTTAATTAAGTGAACATAAAACGCGTAATGCAGAACCAAAAAAAGTGTCGGAATTTTTCGCAGAGAGAAGCGCGCCAGCAGAGAAAAAAGAGGCGCAAAGGCTTTCGTTGGTTAGGGTACAGCAGCAGGCGGCCAGCCTAACGAACTCCTGCTGTTTTTTAAACAGCTGTCGCTATGGAAACTCGACATCTTCATCAGACTGTGGCAGGGGAATTATAAATAAGGTTTCACGACGGCGTAGCAGCCAGCACAGGCAAAGAAAGCTCATGTGTAGGCTAAGTATCCATCCATTCCTTCAAAGCGCGGGCTTATTGCGCACCGTATTTCGTGGCTTGTTGATATACATTCAGCGATTGTACGCGAGTCTATGGATTTCTTGGTGTGTTCATCTTCTATATATTAATCCGTATAGGTGTTGTCTCGGTTTGTAGGCTTGCTGCATTTGTATATGCATATTGCTTGTTAAAGTGGCTGGCTGCTTGTGGTGGAGAATGCGCGTGGGATGGACACCTATCCACTCATATCTACTTTATAAGCAGGCAGCAAGACAGATTCGAGCTTTTCACAGCCAACTACATTGCCTTACAGTATTGTTCACACTGAATTCATGTTTTACATCAAATATATTCACTTTTCTTCCCTATACTTCTTTTTGTTTCTCTTTTCGTTTTACGATATCTTCATTTGAATTTTATGAAAATTTCTACCTAGAGGTCTTTTGTTTCCTTTGGAAAACTCCCTCTCTCTAGCTGTAGGTAACAGAGTGGAACAACTGCCATGGCCCGTATTACAAATTTAATAGCTCCTGGAAATAAGTAATAAGTCAATTTAATTAAACAATCAAATTTAATCAATATTGTTTTGTCTGGGCAGTCTGGAAACGATCCCTGTACCTATTTATGAACGGTTACTTATTCACTTAGGTTCTTTATGTGATCGATTATGCACAAGTGTCATTTGCATTCGCACCATGAAATTGGCATTTCTGTGCTTCTCATAACTTTTAACTGCGCAACTTACTTCTTGTACCTATAAAATATACATCATGTCTCGTCTAGGAAAAATTGAAAATTCTTATGGTTAGTTTTAAGTGTTTCACTTGATGGCGTTAGAACAAAAATTTCCCTACCACTTTTTGATCGAGTTTCATTTACAGCATCAAATTAATTAAATCAATTTTATATCAAAGTTAAGCAGCAATAAAATAAAAATGCAAATGTAAATTAACATATCTGTAGTTAATTGAGCAATTTCAATTAATAATTACAAGAAAATGCAAATCATCAAGCTATAAATTTACTAAAATACTTAATTACCTACGAATTACAATTATTAATAATTCCGCATTTATAGTACTAAAATTAATTTTCTAATTTGAGTAATGGTCTCACCCTCTGTGTTTAAGTTATAAAAGTGTAATTTGGAAAATCATTTATCCTTATGGGAGGAGCATGGAGTAACGATTGCGAAAAGGGCGCTGGCAGGATTTACAGGTATAAATAAACACATAAGCAAGGATGGCGTTTCGAATTAATTAGTTATGTATTACAATCAATGTCGCTGGGCATTTATTTATACAAAAATCGCGTGCCTGCCGCCACTTAATAACGCGGTCGCTCCGGAGCAAGGGAATCCGATCACTTCGTATGCATTTCGTTGCAACGCACCTTCGTGGAATCAACCTTAAACATCAATTTTATATTTTAATTAGGCGTGAAGAACCATTCTACTTGTTGTGGAAATAATTCCCATTCTATGGCTTGTGTTTCTTTTTATTAGCCTATTTGTATAGTGTAATTTTAATCCAGCGAAATAGTTTGTTCTTTGTTTAGGATTACTAATTTGGCATTGGAAGATGCAGGATCAATCTTCTAAGATTTTTAATAGGTAGAATTTTCAAGATTTAATAACAAATTTTATAAAAAGAAATGTTCTGAAACTATAAAGAAAAAACTGATTGATATGAGACTATATTAATACCGATGGTGTCAGAAAGAAAAAGTATGGATGTCAAATTAAAATATGTATAGTAGAATGTAAAAGAGACATAGGAGAGAAAGTAGAATGAAGTATCCCATAGTGAGCGTGGTCCCGACGTGAAAAATCTTAATCCAGTAGACAAAGTGTTTAGCGTGAATGCCATAATGCCACATCGAACAAATAATATTGTCAAGTTAAACTATAATGTATGTCCACCTATGACGTACATGGCTATCTCCTCTTAATATCTACCCTGCGCCCATACAACAGTGCAATATTTTGTGAGCCTCCTGCTGGGAGGCTGTGAAGTGATAATATAGTCCTTACACCATTCCTTCTCGTACATGTGCCCATCAATTTTGTTTATTTGTAAGCGAGAATCTCACAAGCCCTCTCCGAAATCATATTAAACATTTAATTTCAATTTAATCGGGATATTACATCAATAAAAAACGCATCAATTTAAAAGAATTTTAAAGTTTTAATGAACAAGGACACATTGTATAATGTTGGAAAACAGTTAAGAGCCATTCAATTCGATTAAGTATGTTTGGATTGGAAGGAGGACGAAATGCAGAACTGAGGTTATAAAATTACTCGCCAATTTGCATTCAGGTTTTATAGTTTTTGCAGGCAATTTAGTTGGCAATGTACAGTTAATATAACATTTTAATTGGCCGTTGCTGAACCAAGCGCCCGTTCGCGCTGCTGCACCCATAAATCAAAAATCATTGTCACTCGTCATTCACTTCACATCACCTCCAACCGCCAACAACCAACGAATATTGCTCGACCATTGTTGGCCTAAACGCGGACATAAAGCGTTTATGCTTTATTATATTTATTATGGTTAGTGAGGCGATCGATGAAGTACGATGCGATTGTTGCTGGGGCGCATACACGACGCTCAAACAATAAAAGCTTTGCAATTGCTTAACACACTAAGTGTAATTCTAACTCTTCGTTTTGACCTTTTTCACGTCCGCAAATGTTTATTAATTCTTCGTGAGTATACTTTCTCGGTTTCATTTGATTTAGTTTTGCTTTGGCCAGAGTTTTTAATTCTATA